>CBVK0102504277.1:0-10702 GCA_900067695.1 Picea abies
TTGACCTCTTTAAAACCAACCTGTGACATAAAACTTTGATGGGTACTGGGTTTACCTCTAATGAAATATGGAGGTGACTTCTAGTGATAACAAGTGTGACCTTCACCTGAGTGTTGATTGCTTGGACTTATCCATCTTCCCCTGTTACCTCTGCCTTTGCCTCTACCTCTCCCTCTACTGAAGGAGAATTGAGTTTTGAAGGCGTTGGATATTGACTCATATTCTAGATGTAGTCGAGCCTCATGTGTCAATAGAGAACCCATTAGTTCATCTATGGAAAAATTGACAGATCCTTGGATTCAAGGATGGTCGTAACAACCATCTCGAATTTTTTCGAAAAATTTTGAGGAATTTCTCAACGATCCTTTGATTAGGGATGTCTTCACTAGTCAATCTTATCTAGTTTACAATTCCCATGACTCTGGTCATAAATTGGTCCATGTTTTCAAACTTTGTCATTTTCAAAGTCTCAAAATGTGTCCTCAAGGTCTGCAACTTGACTANNNTCCTCAAGGTCTGCAACTTGACTATTTTGACCCTATCATTTCCTTGGTAAGATTATTGTAGGATGTACCAAGCCTGTTTTAAAGTAACAATGCCTATGATTTTGGAGAAAATCGAGTCATCCATAGAGTTTTGAATCCATAACTTGGATTTGTTCTCTCTTTTCCTTCGTTCTACCTATACATTTCGTTGTTGATTGGTCATGGCAGCGAGAACTACAGGATTTGGTTCCACATAGCCATGATCCACTGGATCCCATCACTCTTGTGCTTGTAAGAAGGATATCATTATGAGCGACCAAAACTCATAATTATTCCCAAGAAATATTGGCCCTTGTGTTGGTCCTAAATTGTTAGAGGTTTCCATCCCCGAAAAAATAGAACGGAAAATTAAAAAATGATAGTGATTTTCATGCTTTACATGTTTCCCATGGGAGGAAAAAAAAAAAAAGTCCTCTTCCTGTTTCTGGCGTGTAAAGCACACTAACGAAGTTTCGTGATAGTGATTTTCATGCTTTACATGTTTCCCATGGGAGGAAAAAAAAAAAAAGTCCTCTTCCTGTTTCTGGCGTGTAAAGCACACTAACGAAGTTTCGAGCTCGAGCTATAGGAAATTTCTTGTCACCTAGTATCGATCTTGCTGGATCTGGTTATCCAAGCACAAGATCGATCAGAATCAAAGCTCCAAATTGCATTCTTTATCAACTGTGACCCTTTTAAATGGCCAAAAAACAAGCATTCTGAGGCTTTCTTTTAATGAAGAAAAATTCACGTTAACCCCTCATATGACCAAGGGATAAGAACCAGGTTCTCCGGAGCTTCTTAACCCCTCATATGACCAAGGGATAAGAACCAGGTTCTCCGGAGCTTCCGGCTCCGAGCATCCCAATCCGTTGAGACCTTGCTTCCTCTGAATTGATGAATGGGAAAATAGATGAATAGATCAACAGTCCTCGTTGATTTGAGATCAACGGTCCACAAGTACTTCAGGAGTTTGGGTTTCGGGCCTTCATGGCTCTTTACGTCATTGTTTCACTTTTCTTCCAGAGTGAAAGATAGTCGAATTATCGAAGGGCCTCCACATGTCTAGCGTGATCAACGGTCTGGACCTACTCTAGCTCTTCGTCGCTTTAGGATTTTGCAACTCAGCACACCTTAGTTATTCCAGAGTGTTGCTGCTCTGAACCTCCTTCAATCTGTTGCCACATGGCCTTCAGACCGATGACCTTGATTTACTCCACTCTTTGGAGCTTCGGGTGACTTGTACCTTTAGCACTTGTGCCTTACTTCCTTCGCTCAGATCTATTCAGGTCTTTGGTGACTTTGACTCCCTCACACTCCTTAAACTTTTGAAGTTCTCTAGCACTGAAGTGTGGGATCGCATGACACGTGTCCCCTCTAGCTCCAACGGTCCAGATCTACTTCACTCCTTCGGGACTTTGATAACATTCTTCTGCTATTCCTCCTGAACAACAAACCAACGAAGCGATGATCGGACGCAACATGTCCTCCAATCTGACGGTGGAGATTGGCTTCGGCCCTCTTTAATGAAAAATACCAACTATCCTCTGAAGCACCAGATCACCGAATACGGGGATCATCTAAAGTGTGTCTCTCAAATCCAACGGTCCAGAGTTACTTCGGTTCTCTGGGACTTCGTCTCGACCAAAGTCCTTTGGAGCGCTAAATATCCAAAGTAAGAGATCTGACACCACATGTCCTCGTTGATGGATGGTCTAGATGAGCTTCGGGACTTTGGTGCTTTGGGATATTTAGAGTCCTCTACAACCTTTGCCCGAAATACGTTGAATACACAAAGTCCGAAGGACTTCGGTGGTTAAACCCTGTGCGCCTTTTCTTGATCTGACGACTACTCTTTCTCTCGCCCAGATCTAACAGCTAAAAAATGTTTTCCTCTTCTACGTTCTCCTCGTCCTTTTTTAGCTTGAAATAATGGCCCAAATCTGTTCCCACGGTCGATCTAACGGTTGATGTAGCTTCTCCTTTGTTGATTTTGCATCTTCCTCTTAAAGAAGGATTCCACGAATTTTTAAAGATCTTTGTCTTGAATCTTCTTCTGTAAATCTACCTCCTCACGATGTGATGTCTCCAACGCTCCTTTAGTGGACTGTAGACTACTCTCCAGGATCTATGAAGAGTCTTACCTCCCGAGCTCTGATACCATGAAAAAACAAGAAATTGTGGAGGAAAACAAGAAACAGAATAGACATGACAAGGAACGAGAATATGTGGAGCGCGTTGTTGTATTAGTTGATAGTCTATAGCTATATAGGGAAAAGAAGAAACTTAAACAATGAAAAAAGGAATGGATCCTAACGATTCGTACAACTGGCCAGAACAACTGGCAGTGTACAGTCACATACTGTTGAGATTACAGTTATAACTAACATGGAAAACATTAAGCACCCTGCAGATGTAATAGAATCAGATATGTTGAAATCGTGAATTGTAGAATCAAGTATGTTGAAGTCGTTAATTGTAGATGAAATTATGAATTGTCCACACAATCGAGATGGGAAATAAACAATGGTTTTCGGATGTACTTTAATATTGAAATTATATGTCATCGAGTTGTCATGAACAATTTTTCCAAATCCAAAGATAAAACAAAAGAAAATTTTCAGAATAAAAAAATATCATTTTCAATCCTAAAATATAATAGGAATTTCAAGTATGTACACCTATAGAGAATTTAACAAAAACATGTAAATCAATATAATATGAAAATTGTAAATTCCCATTGTAAATGCGGTAAAGTATGTACAGCTTTAGATGCTTTAACAAAAACATGTAAGTCAAACTGACATATCATATCTGGAAGTTTATATCATATCTGAAAGTTTATTATCAACCATATATGTGGCAAACTTGAAATTCTCCTAATCCTATAATGTATTGGGTAAATAATTCCAATAATTATTTTAAAGGAGTTGGTATTACTCTCAGATATATAAATTAAAAACTTTATTTCATGTTTAGTTATACTTTAAACTCGAGTCAATAATGATCTTCTCTTCCACCCATTACAATTCCCTTACTTTGAAAATTATTGTTAATCTAGTACACATACCAATTGCAATTCCCTTACTTTTGAAAATTATTTTTAATCTATGTGCACATTGCACATCTTAAATTTTCTAAATTGCATCATATATATATTTGGAAAATTCATCCAAGAAATCAAGAATAATATAAATAAGCTATTTGGAACACAATTAGTGAATGTAGAGTTTTTTCTAAAGATACAATTATTTGGAACACAATTAATGAATGTAGAGTTTTTTCTAAAGATACAATTATTTATATTTAATATGTCTGTCAAAGTCACTAGCCAAATAAAAAGTTTGAGATCTTTCATAGATAATTGGTTGAAATCAAATCTATGATGGAGGAATAAGATGCTAAAGCAAATAATATATTTTTTTAATACAGTAATGTAAATTTTAATTTCAATTAATTATTTTCTCAAATTCTAAAATATATATGATTACTATTGTATTATTACTACTTTTTTAAGTGAAGAAAAGAGAACTTTTGCATGAAAGATTAAAGGTTATTTTTAATAAAAAAAATTGGTGGATCAAATAAAGATAAGGGAGAGGTGGAATGTTTTTATTGCAAGAAAATGAATTACATAGCTTAGAACTAAAGATTTCAAGTTAATGATGTTCTTAAGGGGAATCTCAAATACAAACCACGGGTAGAAAATGTAGCAATTGTTGTAGATACACTATATAGATTTCGAGCTAATAATGTCCTTAAGGAAAAGATTGAATACAAACCACATATAGTGAATGTAGAAATTGTTGTAGATACACTAGATGTTGATAATGGTGATGAATTTACTAAAGAAAGACCATTTTATACATTTTAAGAAACCCACATCTTGAAAATAGAAAGGGATCTAATGTAGATAAAGAACAACATGGATGGTTTATTAAAGAGATAAGGAATTCAACTCAATGGCTACACCTTTACGATGGTTACAAGGCATTAATGTTAACCGGAACTGTAAAATCAGTCAGTCTGATCGGGTCATTGGAAAAACTGGGTCAAACTAGAAATTCAAATTGTTCATGGAACCAGGTTTCTTCTCAAACCAACAGGTTTCGTTTAGAGAAAAAAGCGATTCAATGATATGGTATTTGTTCAGTATAACAAGACCCCTCATCAGATTGGGTTGTACAGACTCAACCAACAGATTTTGGCAATGAATACCTTTCCTGGATGGATTCGGATCCCTAGCCAAATCAAGAGAATGTGTGCATTGATGTTGCAGTTGCATCTTTGTTTTTTGGACGAGGGGAATTAAGCCAATCTTGGAATTCCCTTGTTGAGTCTACTCATGTTGAGGATGCAGATGATGACTCTGAGTGAGTCCTCTGAGTCTGAGTTTTAGTATGAAGATTCTTATTATTAGATTGTGTAGTCTCTAATCTAGACTCTAGAGTTATTTTTGGATTTTATAGGTCATTTAGATCATTTTTTATGATGTATTTTGATTCAGAGATCCATATGACTATGGAGTGCACTTACTCTTAGTGTTATTTTGGTTTTAATATGAGAAACTTTGAAAATTTGTGTATAATGGTTTGGATTCATATGGATGCACATGAATATATTTTTTTTTTCAAAATTTGGATATTTTATGTATTTTTTAGTGACCTGTTTTTTTATTAGGTTTTTTTTCGGTTCCGATTTTTTTGGTCGATCGGTTCTGATAACTTTGCAAGGCATCTTGATAGATCTCTACTTGGTCCAAAAATTGTTTTCAAAGAATGATTTTTTGAAGAATGTTTGGTTCTAATGTTTTAGTTTTCAAACAACATATTTTATCGTCAATTAGTATGTTTTTATTTCGTTAATATAATCCTTAAGAGGGAGTGTTAGGATATAAGGCTTATGTTTATAATAAAGTCACTTTATGACTTTGGGTTATAATTTAGATTTTTGTTTACTTTTTGTATATAGCAGTGTATCCCGCATTCATAAGTGGAAATGAATTGCTCAATGAGAAATCACATATAAGGAGGTGAACCTCATTATAATAAATGCACCAATTATTCATTGATAATATCATATTATGTTATTGTGGTTATCATCTTTCAAGATTAATTATGTGACTTAACTAATTTAATGATTTATCTCAATTTGTAATAGATATTAAAATTAATATCCCCTCATTTTCATTCCTAAATATAATTAACCTATATCATTAATCCGGAAAAAGATTATATGAAATTATCAAAGAAAAAATAAATGAAGTTATCAAAGACAAAATAAGTTCCCACTTAAAAAAATTGAAGATATATTAGTGGTCAAATATCCTCTAAAAATGTTTTATCGTCAATTTGCAATGAAAAATTGCCATGAAGAAATTAAATCCACTACTCGTGTTTGTGTTTATATTTTATGTATTTAATAAGACTATATATGACCGTACCTTAAGATGGATGATTTTAAATGTTAAACCGTAGCTCTATTTTTAGAATCCTCGTGCTTAAAATAATTTCATTAATGGGTTTATTGTATTTATAGGCAACATTTGATTCTCTTAAAATAATTTCATCAATATGTTTTTTCCATCAACATTGGAAATTTCAATGTTAGGGTTTCCTAAGAACCGAGGTATTAGTTTTCAAAGAAGCTATGTTTGTATCTGGGAGAATTCATGAACCTTATAGAATGTTAGTTTCATTTTAATTTTGAAATAAGAATTTACATGATCATTTGGACAATTTCTACATTGCCAAGTAGAAGCAAAAAATAAAAAATAAAAAATTATGAGTATCCCATTAGTTTGTCGACGATATGTGTGGGGTGAGATGAATGTGTTTTAAGGAAATCTGGAAAGTAGAAAACCCCATATTAATAGAGAGATTATTTTCCAAGCAAAAAACCCCATTAAACATTAAACATTGACATTTAGTGTCGGGGTGAGAGTTTTAATGTGCCTTCTTATTTGATGAGAAGAAGTGGTCGATGGTTGGATTCAAATGTGCTTTTATTTTATGTAACTTGCAGAAGCTTTAGTGACAGTTTGACACTCTCCATTTTTTATAAATAATTTTGGAATGGGATTTTATGGTTTGTCATTTCTATAAATAATAATAATAAAATGGCATTATATTCAATTTCTTACAATTTCTCAATCTAAGATGGAATTATACTCAAGAAAAAATTAGTGGATTAACTAAAGATAAAGTAGAGGTGGAATGTTATTATTGCAAGAAAATGGGTCACACAGCCTAGAACTATAGATTTCAAGCTAATGATGTTCTTAAGGGAAAGCTTGAATACAAACCACATGTAGAAAATGTAGCAATTGTTGTAGATACACTATATAGATTTCGAGTTAATGATGTCCTTAAGGGAAAGCTCGAATACAAACCACATGTAGTGAATGTAGCAATTGTTGTAGATACACTAGATGTTGATAATGGTCATGACCTTACTAAAGAAAGACAATTTTATACATTTTAAGAAACCCAAATCTTGAAAATAGAAAGGGATCTAATGTAGATAAAGAACAACACAAATGGTTGCTTGGAAAGATAAGGAATTCAACTCAAGAGATACACCTTTACGATGGTTACAAGGCATCAATGTTATAAAAACTGGACTGAAACCGGTAAAATCGGTCAGTCCGACTAGATCACTAGAAAAATGGGTCAAACTAGTGATTCAAACCGTTCATGGAACCGGGTTTTTTGTCAAAGCGGTCGATTTTGTTTAGAGCGAAAATGGTTGAATGATATGGTATTTGTTTAGTATAAACTTATGTTGAGGTGCAACCAGTTGTTGAACAAGACCCTTGAATCGAGCAACATATTCTTGGATGATGTTGATCCCTCATCAGATTGGGTTGTGGAGACTCAACCAACAACTTTTGACAATGAAGACCTTTTCTGATGGATTTGGATCCCCAACCACATCAAGAGAATGTGTGCATTGATGTTGCAATTGTATCTTTGACTTATGGACCAAGGGAATCAAGCCATGCTCGGAATCCCCTTGTTGAGTCTACTCATGTTGAGGATGTAGATGATGACTTTAAGTTTGAGTCTGAGTCTGAGTCGGAGTCATCTAAGTCTGAGTTTCAGTATACAGATTCATATTATTAGATTGTGTAGTCTCTAGTCTAGACTCTAGAGTTATTTTTGGACTTTAATTATTAGATTGTGTAGTCTCTAGTCTAGACTCTAGAGTTATTTTTGGACTTTATAGGCCATTTAGAGCCTTTTTGATGATGTATTTTGTTTCAGATATTCATATGACTATGGAGTGCACTTACTCTTACTGTTATTTTGGTTTTATACATTGTTACTTGTTATATATATATATATATGAGAAACTTTGCAAATTTATGTATAATGGTTTGGATTCACATGGTTATGAATATGTATTGTTTTTCAAAATTTGAATATTTTATGTATTTTTTAGTGACTCGCTTTTTTATCCGAGTTTTTTCCGATTCCGATATTTTTGGTCGACCGGTTCAAGAACTGGTCCGGTTCTTGTAACTTTGCAAGGCATCTTGATGGATCTCTACCTAGTCCAAAAATTGTTTTCAAAGAAGGATATTTTGAAGAATGTTTGGTTCTATGGAGCTTCTAAAGAATGTTTGGTTCTAATGTTTTAGTTTTTGGACAACATATTTTATCTTCAGTTAGTATGTTTTTGTTTTGATAATATAAGAATTAAGAGGGAGTGTTAGGATATAAGGCCTATGTTTATAATAAAGTCACTTTATGACTTTGGGTTATAATTTATGTTTTTGTTTACTTTTTGTATATAGCAGTCTATCGTGCATTCATAAGTGGAAATGAATTGCTCAATGAGAAATCATATATAAGGAGGTGAACCCCATTGTAATAAATGCACCAGTTATTCATTGATAATATCATATTGTGTTATTGGGGTTATCATCATTCGAGATTAATTATGTGATTCAACTCTATCTAGGCTTTTTTATTTAATGATCTAGCTCAATTTGTAATAGATAGTGAAATTAATATCCCCTCATTTTCATTCCCAAATGTAACTAGCCTATATCCTTAACCCGAATAAAAAATTATATGAAGTTATCAAAGACAAAATAATTGAAGTTATCAAATACAAAATAAGTTCTCACTAAGAAATTGAATATATATTAGTGGTCAAATATCCTCTAAAGATGTTTTATTGTCAATTTGCAATGAAAAAATGCCATGAAATTAAATCCACTACTTGTGTTTATATTTTATGTATTTAATAAGACTATATATCACCTTGCCTTAAGATGGATGATTTTAAATGTTAAACCATGGCTCTATTTTTAGAATCCTCGTGCTTAAAATAATTTCATCAATAATCCTCGTGCTTAAAATAATTTCTTCAATATTTTATTGTATGTGTAGGAAACATTTGATTCTCTTAAAATAATTTCATCAATATGTTTATTGTATGTGTAGGCAACATTTGATTCTCTATTTGTTGAGGAAGACAAACTTTCCTTTGCCGCACTATATTCCAGTCCTTTTCGAATATTCAATGCTAGTAACACTCTTAAATAAAGTGATTGTCCTTTAAATAAAGCAACATTGGAAATTTCAATGCACGTTAGGGTTTCCTAAGAACCAAGGCACTAGTCTTCAAAGAAGTTTTGTCTGTATTCATGTAAGAACCTTATAGAATGTTAATTTCATTTTAATTTTTAAACAAGAATTTACATGATCCTTTGGATAATTCTGACAATGTCAAGTAGAAGCAAAAAATAAAAATAAAAGAAATTTTGAGTACCTCATTAGTTTGTCGGTAAGTCTATGTGTGTGGGGGTAAGATGAATGTGTTTTAAGGAAATCTGGAAAGCAGACATCAAGTTTAATAGTATGTATATAATAGAGACATTATTTTCCAAGAAGAAAACCTCATTAAACATTGACATTCATTGTGAGGTTCAGAGTTCTAATTTGCTTTCTTATTTTATGAGAAGAGAATCGTTGAAACTCTGAAGCCAATTATTTTATTACTAATGATTGTTTCATAACTCAATCAATGGATTTCTATTGTTCAAATATTTATCCTAGAGGAAATTTAACTCATTCAATAGTCGATGGTTGGATTCAAATGTGTTTTTATTTTATTTTATGTAACTTGTAGAAGTTTTAGTGACCATTTGAAGCTCCCCATTTTCTATAAAAAAATTTGGGATGGGATAGCATATCTATGGATTTTAATGGTTTGCAATTTCTATAAATTATAAAAAAAAAATGGCATTATACTCAATTTCTTGTAATTTCTCAATCTAAGATCGCAATATAATCAAGAAAATATTGGTGGATCAATTAAAGACAAGAGAGAGGTGGAATGTTATTATTGCAAGAAAATGGGTCACACAGCCTAAAACTATAGATTTCAAACTAATGATGTTCTTAAGGGAAAGCTTGAATACAAACCACATGTAGGAAATGTAGCAATTGTGGTAGATACACTATATAGATTTTGAGCTAATGATGTCCTTAATGGAAAGCTCGAATAAAAACCACATGTAATGAATGTATCAATTGTTGTAGATACACTATATGTTGATAATGGTCATGACCTTACTAAAGAAATGCCATTTTATACATTTTAAGAAATCCACATCTTGAAAATAGAAAGGGATCTAATGTAGATAAAGAACAGCATAGATGATTTCTCATAAATATAATGAATTCAACTCAAGAGCTACACCTTTATGATGGTTACAAGGAATCAATGTTACCAGAACTTAACCAGAACCGGTAAAATCGGTCAGTCTGACTAGGTCACTGGAAAAACTGGGTCAAACTAGTGATTCAAACTATTCATGGAACTGGGTTTTTTGTCAAACCAGCCGGTTTCGTTTAGAGAAAAAATGGTTGAATGATATGGTATTTGTCCATTATAACCTTTGGTTGAGGTGCAACCAATTTCTGAACAAGACCCCTGAATCCAGCAACATATTCTTGGATGATGTTGATTCCTCATCATATTGGGTTGTGGAGACTCAACCAATAGATTTTGAAAATGATAACCTTTCCTGGATGGATTTGGATCCCCAACCACATCAAGAGAATGTGTTCACTGATGTTGTAGTTGTATCTTTGCCTTCTAGACCAGGGGAATCAATCGAGGCTCAAAATCCCCTTGTTGAGGATGTAGATGATGACTCTGAG
>CBVK0102504296.1:0-27990 GCA_900067695.1 Picea abies
TTTATCACTTGTAAATGTGGAACAAATGAAGATATTAGTCAATGCTAGGAATAATTTTGTTCTCTTAATGATTAAACCCAAAGATGATATTGAAAACGAAGTTTTCCAAGGTTGTGGTGCAAAGTTGAAATCTGATCTATATGAGGTTGTTAATCAATATGATGAGATATTTAAGGAACCAAAGGGATAACCTCCAAAAAGGAGTATCCAACATGAAATTCAATTGCAGCAAGATTGTCCTCTTCCAAACATTGGTATGTGCAGGATGTCAGTCATGGAGAATGCTGAAATCAAAAAACAAATCCAAGAGTTGCTTGAAAAAGGGGTCATCGTACCAAGTACATCGCCATGTGGATCTCCAATTGTGTTAGTACCAAAGAAAGATGGTACCTGGCATATGTGTGTTGATTTCAGGGCCTTGAACAAGATTACGGTAAAGAATCGCTATCCTCCTCCTAGAATCGATGATTTGCTTGATCAATTGAAAGATGATAAGTATTTTACTAAGTTAGATTTGAGAAGTGGATATCATCATATCAGGATTGCCAAAGGAGACACATGGAGGACATCTTTCAAAACAAAGCAAGGTTTGTTTGAGTGGATGCTAATGCCTTTTGGACTTTGCAATCCACCTGCTACTTTCATGAGAGTTATGAATGATGTCTTAAGGCCTTTTCTTGATGATTGTGTTATCGTCTACTTGGATGACATTTTGATTTTTATAAAATCTCGTGAAGAGCATGTTAGTCATGTGAAGCAAGTTTTGGATGTTTTGAAAAAGGAAAAGTTGTTTTTGAAGATTTCCAAATGTGAGTTTGGAAATATTTCACTTATTTACTTGGGGCATATTGTTGGTGGAGGTGAATTAAAAATTGATCCCTCCAAGGTCAAAGTCATATTGGAATGGCCCAAGCCCAACAATGTGACGGAGGTAAGAAGTTTTTTGGGAGAAACCCAATATTGGAGAAATTTTATTGCTAACTTTTCTTCCATTGTAGCTCCATTACATGCAGTGACAAGTTTCAAGAAATTTTTTCAATGGGGAGGCAAGCAACAGAAGGATTTTGATACTTTGAAAGAGAAGATCAATTCAGTGCCAGTTCTTGCACTTCTGAATTTGAGGCAACCTTTTGAAATCCAAACAGATGCAAGCAATTATGCAATGGGAGCAGTCTTTCTACAACATGGTAAGCCCATTTGTTTTCATTCTGAAACTTTTAATGGTGTCGTGATTAACTATCCTACTTATGATAAGGAGTTGTATTGTGAAAAAATGGAAACATTATTTTTTGGGGAAAGAAACCATTGTCCACACAGATCATCAACCACTGCAATACTTACAATCACAAACGAAGCTACAACAAGCTAGGAACTTTAGATGGATGGTTTTCTACAACAATTCCACTTGGTCATAAGGTATAAGAATGGCATTTATAACAAATTTGTTTATATGCTTTCAAGGCCTATTATTAGTGCTTTAGTTATTCTTAAGCATAGTCCTATCATGCATGAGACTTATGTTGATAAATATGCTTTAGATGTTGATTTTAAGGAAGTATATGAGACTTTGTGTCATTCTGATACCGCACGCGCCACCCGCACATCCGCTATCACCAGGACCTTCTCTTCTCACTGGACCGAAGAGCTAAAGTTCTCCTCAAACCCCTTGTCGGGATTTTTCCGCACCCACAAAATTCTCTCCTAACGATCTCCTTTTGTCTATCGGAGAATCGGAACTCGCGTGATTGCGAGTCCTGCACTCGGGTCACACAATTCCCAAAACCCGATGAAATATTCACTTTACGCCTTCCTTGCTTCTGTCGGGAATTATCCCGTCGCGAAATCGGCCTTTGCGAGGTAGTGAATTTCTTGCCTGAAGGATTTTCGATCCCCAATCCATGATGGCACTTAGCTTCGCTCCTCAGCCCCCTCTGGCTAACTCCTTTCACAGGCGACCTATAACCCACAAGACCACGGTCCTTCTCCCCTATCGGGATTTCAGAATTCGTGAGTTCGAACAGTGTAGAACTCACACCTTTGGAATCTCTGATCCCTGAACTCCGATGACACTTGTCCTCCTTTTCCGCGCCTGGGCCCCATGCGCTAACCGACGGTTACAAAGATATCGCCTCTCGCGACCTCGCAAACTTTGACGCTAAACTTGGCGGCTCCAACTCGCGAACCTCCGAGCTCACGATATACCAAACTCCTATGAACGTGAGAGCTCTCTCTCCTCCACGTCACCCCTCCTTGTCGGGAAATCACGGATTGGAAGATCGCGATTCCCGTTGTCAATGAACATGGGATATTCAATTTCCCGAACCCCGACGCGCGATGACCCCTGGCTCCTATACCACCTTCCAGGCCCACAACTTTAACTGTCGCGATATCGCAATTCGCGATATTGCGGTTTCTGATGTGATGGTTCCCTTGTCCTCAGAAAACCCGAAATGCCAAATGCTGACTCTTCTAGATCCTTGGACACGCGTCCCGCAGATCAACGGCTCCTACCGTGTCGAGAAATCGCAAATCGCGATGTCAACATACAAAGCTCCCATCTCCAGAATCCCCGATCTCCTATTTCACGATCCTTGGGATCTCTGGCCATGTGTCCCTGTTGTGATCAACGGCTGAGATCCCTTCGGGAAATCGCAGATTGCGATTTCTTTCCACCAAAATTCCATGGTCACAGATTCCCCGATATCCCAAACTCTGAATCTCCGGGATCTTCCTCTGCTCCTTCGGGCTTAGACCCTGTGCAACTTTTCCGAGATATAACGGCTGTTGGAACGTCGCAACTTCCTCGACGAATCTTGACAATCGATTCCTCCTCCTTGAGGATTTCTTGGAAATGGCTAAGTATTTCTCCTCAGCACTTGCCTTTCAAAGCCTGCATTTGGAACTCGTTCTTGAAACGTCCACGCACAAATCCCAGTGCTTTCCTTTGACGATACCATGAAGGTACTATGCCTCCTGATCTTTTCAACTCTGATTCTTCAGAGAAACCTGTACGCACCCCTTTGCGCTTAACGTTCAACAACTTCAAGTGTTGAATCTTTCAGACTTTGAGCACTTCCTGCAGCAGCAATCTTTAGCTTCCTTCACTCAGATTCACAACTGAGATTTCCTCTCTAGCCTGTGCACACCTTGCATGGCTTCAACAACCCACTTCTGCTTCTGGATGAATGAGAACAAGTGTTAAACTATCGAGCCTCATCAACGCACTCCTTGCTGATGAATTCGATTGCACTCTTTGCAGGAATCTCCTGGCTCAGATAGAGAAACAATTGAAACTTATTCCCTCTCTCATTCATACTTTAGTTTGAATCCCTGAAATCATGTGCACATCATATACAAAACAAATACATAACCAAAAACAAACATTCATAAGCACATGAACAATACACACAGAGAAACAACACCAACCATGAATTTGAATCAGAACTTTCTTCTATTAATTCAAATGCCTGTACATGGGTGTTCTTCACAATTTATCTCTTCTTTCTCTTCTCTCCTGAATGCTTGATTATGTTACAATGATACAAAGGAGGGTGTCTATATCCGTTTTCCCTCACGAACTCTAAACTGTCTAATCTGGAATTAAAATCCTATCTACCTGCATTAACTAAAGTAAATGCCTTCTATCTACTTCAGACAAGAGCGTAAGGCTCGAGGTCTGTTACAATACAACAGGGGATCCTTCATAAATGTTTCATTGAAGGATATGGCGCTTCATCTTTAATGAAAATTCAAAAAGTTATCAAGCTTATATGTCATGTGTTTAAAAACACATGCGCTGGCTCCACGCTGGCTTTGGTAGTCGCGATGCTCCTACATCACATTCTAACCATGTTGAGGAATTGGATTACCATGTGCATGATAATATTTTGTATCATATTGGAAAGCTATGTATTCCACAGGGTGAAAGAATCAACATAATAAGAGAAGCCCATTATTCTCTTATTGCTGGTCACTTTGGTGTAGGCAAGACAGTGGCTAATTTGCAAAGGTACTGCTATTCGCCTAAAATGAATGAAAGTGTTTCAAGATATGTTCGAGGATGTTCGTTATGTGCCACAAGCAAACCTAGCAATCAAAATTTGGGTTTGTATACTCCACTTCCGGTTCCTTCTCTTCCTTGGGAAAGTATTTCTATGGACTTTGTAGGAGGTCTACCTATGTCTAAATGAAATCATGATTATCTTTATGTTGTGGTTGATCGATTTAGCAAAATGTGTATTATGATGCCTTGTAAGAAGCAGGTTACAGCTGAAAAAATGACACAAATGTTCTTTCAAAATGTTTGGGTACATTTTGGATTGCCTAAATCCAGTATTTTTGATCGAGATTCTCAATTTATTGGAAGTTTTTGGTCGAGTTTATGGGCACTCATGGACACCAAACTAAAAAAGAGCATAGCTTTTCATCCACAAACCGATGGTCAGACATAAGTGGTAAATAGAACAGTGGTGCACCTTCTTCAAGGTTATTGCAGCAAGCATCCTAAAATTTGGGATGAGCATTTACACTACATTCAGCATGCTTACAATCGAGCTAAGCACTCTTCAACTCAAATGTCACCATTTGAAGCATGTTTTGGCTATTTACCCAAATCTCCTTTAGATTTTATCTTTGGGAAGGATATTGCTATTGATGGTCAATATGACATTGATAGGGCATAAAAGTTCATTGATCAAATTCAGTCGATACATCAAATGGTACAAGAGCAGTTGGAAAAGAGTCAAGCCAAGTACAAGACAAGACATGACAAGCATTGTGTTGATCACAGTTTCCAAGTTGGAGATGAAGTTTGGCTTTACATTAGTAAGGAGAGGCTTAAAAAAGAAGGTAAAAAACTGAAACCAATTCGATATGGTCCTTTCAAGATTCTTGACAAGAATGGTAACAATGCCTTCCATTTAGATTTGCCTCCTTATATGCAACTGTATGCAGTTGTTAATGTTGAGAATTTGAAATTGTATGAGACTCCTTTGATTGATGATCAAGGAGAACATGTTCAGATTCCTTCTATAGATGATTTCTCCCCAGAATATCTTACAGAACTGCATGAAGACACAATCCTTGACAGGAGAATGAGAACTTCAAAATGAGGAAATGTGGAATATCTTCGAGTTGGTCTTAAAGGCACAAATCAAAGCAAATCCAAGTGGATTGAGGTTGTAAAGGTGAGGGAACTATACCCTCATTTTCAGATAGACTGAAAATAGTCTTTTAGAGGTCCAAAATCTTTCCAATGGGGAGGTGTGATCTAGGGGATCAAATTTTTCTCAAACTTCGAAGTGCTCAGAATCACTTCAAATCGAATAGAAGCGTAGGCCTCATCCTCATGAACCCAATGCAACTCGTTTGGGTTCAAATGAATGTCAGATGAGAGAGATATCCCATTCTGTTCAAAACGACAAACAGGCAAAAAAAATGTGTTGATTGTACAGTCCGTATAGATGCTGACGTGGGGGGTTGTATGACACGTGGCAGGGTCGTACGACACATGGAAGGTGTTGGTTGGTAGGATTGTGGACGAGTTGGCATATGACATGTGTCATTTATGGCGATTGAAATGCTGACACGTGGCACACTTAATGGCCACCATGTGTCACCCTAGCATTGGCTTAAAATTTATGTTGTTGGCTGGATTCAACCTCGTGACCTCCGGGCAGAGGTAAATCCTTGGGAAGGGCTGCCTAACCAGTGCACCATCATATGTTTCTTATTATATATGTGGCAATAAATTTATTTAAATTGAAATGTGTTGTGGGTTGGGGTGTGGTCCGGGCTGAGGGCTTAGCCCCAGCCCCCGGTCATATGTATATACAATAGAGCCACCGGCGCACACCTCCGACCGTTACCATTTCATTTTTAAAACATATCCCTTTTTATATATGTGCGCGGTCATATGGTGGACCATGTGCCCTCGGCCTTGGCGGTTAGGGGCTAAGGCTTGTAACCGTCCTACAGTTCGCATCGGTTGTGTGGTTGCACTAGGTGCTGGGTTTTTACACATATATGCACGTGGGGGCTAGGTTGAAGAGGGAGAGATGCATTTTGACGATCCAGAGACAACAAGTTTGAAGGGGAGCTTCCAAGAAGCCTATCTTCTTCAATTTTTGGCCAAACGAGGTGCCGAAAAAGCCTAGCTAGGGGTTTTTGGACGTTTTGAAGCCATTGGAGCTATCTATTTGGAATTTTGAGCATTGTAAAGCACATATTTTATCACTTTGAGAAAATAATACAAAAGATCCATTGGAAGCTGGACCAGGAGATGTATCCCAAGAGAGGGGTGAACTCTTTTATCATTTGTTGTGTTATGTGTTTTATGTTCACTGTTATTTGTTGTTGTTTATATGCATATTGAATGTGTAATTTATATAAAAGTTGTGTTTGCAAAATTGATCCATTTGCATTTGATCACATGAATTAAAACTTGCAAATATTTTCAAGAATACAAGTCTTCATCATTTTTAGATCATAGACGAACCTCCATCTATCAATGTCTGAGGAATGACCTGACCACAAACATGTATTGTAATCTTGAAAGGAATGTGAGAGGGAAAATGAGGTCCATTTAGCGCATCCCAATAAAAAAGGATGGCCTCATTACTTGGAAGAGTTTTCGCGGGAGGAGGAGGAATTCCCCCCAGCACAGTAGTTTCTGTATCAACGAGAAAAACATGGGAAGAATCAGGTTTACTCTCTAGTGGGAGAGTAGGACCAATTGATAATGAAATCAAATCGACCACTTGGGTTTCATTCTCCAAGGGGAGAATGGGATCGACAGGTGGAAACAGATCGACCGCTTAGGTTGCACTCTCTAACGGGAGAGCATGATCGATCAAATATGGGATTGGATCAACCACTTTGTCAACTGGTTCAACTAAGGATGTGACTAGATTGATGACATGATCAACCGAACTAACCGATGAAGGGAATGGAGAAATCACTTTGGCACTTGTTAGAGGAGGAGTGGTATTGACCATGTTGGCACTCTTCAGATGAAGGGTAGGACTGACCAATGATGGGACTGGATCAGTCACTTGGGTTTTACTTTTTAGATGAAAAGTGGGGTTGATCGATGACAGAACTGGATCAACTACTTTGGTTAGTGGTTCAACCGAGGATGAAACTAGATTGACCACCTGATCAACCAGACTGACCGGGGATGGAACCGGATTGACCATTCCATCAACTAATGATGGGTTGGGGGGAATCTTACGATAACCAGTTGGAAGTTGAAGCTTTTTCAAAAGAGAAGAAGCCCCATCCATACGAGGACAAAGGTGAGAATAATGATCACCTTTTCATAACATGCGGGGAAATTTGACAGTTGTCTTCTTCTTACCAACCTTTGTGTCACTAGTTGATGGGGTGTCACCAGCATGTACATCAGGGACCGATGACGTGGAGGACCACATTTCTAATACCTTGGGAAGACCAGGGAAATCCCTCAAAAAGTGGTCACCCTTACAAAGACTGCAAGAGAATTTGGGTTGCAGATTCTTCATTTTAATCTTGTCGACCTCATCAACACTCCTAGTATGATTAATAGTAGGTGGTTTCTTAGATCCAACATCTGATATGGTTGGAGCTTTGGTCCTTTTCGGGTTCTTATTCTTCTTCTATTTTAGTTTCTTCTTCTTCTTATCAACCTGGCTACTTTCTTTAGAGCTTTCACTAGGCGAAGAAGGAGAAAGGGAAGGAGACTTAATGGGTGAAGAAGGAGAAAAATCGACATGAGGTTGATGTGTGGGTGGTGTACTGACATCTGAAGTATTATGTGCAGCTGAAGCACTGGGAAGATTTGAGATCACCAGAGTCGGGAGCAACCAAACTGGTAATCCGATGGTGAGTCCCGAAAGACTCAGTGTGACAATGTATGGAGGACCAATGTTTCCAAAATAAGGAAAGGTGAAAGGTTTCCCGGGACAAGGGGTTCCTCCATTGGTACTCCGAGGATTTGATTCCATTAACACTCACTCGACCTAAGGTCCACTAAGTAAAACAAACAACACACTCTATAAATCTAAGAAGCAAACAATCAAACAAAACTTCCCACAATGAAACCACTAGTTGGTGATGAAATCCAACGTCGCGATATCAATATAGGAAGGGGTGGGGAAAGAGCAGGTGGATCAGTTATGTTGGAGACCTTCTGAACAGACTTATGCCTTGGTGCAAGCTTCCATGCAATAATTGTTGATTTACCCTCCAAGGAGCCCGAGTGATTTTGACCAACGTCTGTTCTAGGTACAATGAGACTTCCCTTCACTGTCACCTTGTGTAGGACCCTAAAGATTATGGCTACTAAGGTCACCAAATCGTAGTTAGCTCCTGGGCAGGTACATTCAACAGTCCAGTTTGAACGTATGGGCAGGATAACAAGTCCGAAATCCTTCAAGAGAACTGAGGACAAGTGGACTGGTATAAATCCAGAGGACCCTGAATGGATTCGGAGTTCACGAAGCACCGAGACCAAATGAAGATAGTTGAACCTCAAGAAGAACCCCCAATATATGATCTGACTACTACGAACGGTTAAACAATGGAGGGATAATCTCTGTAACTCTCCCGAACCTGACCTCGTGTGTAACCCCTGTGTGAGAGGGGGATCCCAGTAAGCTTATACGAAAATTGGATTTTCTCTCCCTATTGCAAGATTCTAAGTTTGTTTGAAAACTTTGGAAAGTTATCCTTTCAACCTATTCCAAAGCCCTACACCTTAAGCTAATGTAGGTTTGCTAATAGAAAATGTAAAAATGTCTTATTAATTTTAGTTTAGCACTTGATTTTAAGGTTGTTTTTTACCCAAGAGGAAAACGGAGTGGAATATATGATGTTTTGACCAACTCTAAACAGTGCAAAGAAATGAGAATGCAAATATTTCACTTTGATGAAAGCTATATTATGAGGAGGAGAAAACTTTTATCATTCCCAAATGCATAATTTCCGAAAAATTTATTAAACTCATCAATGTCAAGATCTTCAAGAAATGAGTCAAAGAGACTATACACCAATGCACGATTCTTGGCCCCCTCGGGCCATGAGGGGGGAAATTTTTAATATTTTAAGACTAAAAAATGCCAAAAACCATACAATTTCGCTACTTCAAATGAAAACTAGTTTCACTACCCAAAATCAAGAATGCATCTATATTATTTGTTTGATTCTAATGTATAAATAAAGTAAATACAAATACTTTGATGCTCTACTACTTTCAATGAGGAGAAAGAGTCCTATGCAGATGCAAAAGACACGAAGCAAAAAGGATACAAACAAAGCATGCACTCAAGGTAGTGAGGTATGAAAGAAACAAGTAGAAACTTGTTCTGACAAGAAAAAAATCAAGGATTCTACAACCAATAAATCATTCAAGGAACACAAGAAAATGCAGAGAAGAATCCAACAAAAGACAGGGAGAAAGAGAAATCACTCAAAACTGTCCCGACAAAACAAGCAACTAGAAAAGGAAATTTCACATTTCTAAAAATGGTTTCAAGCTCCAATCAATACAATAGGGAGTGATAAGAATAAAACACAAATCCAAACAACTTCACAAACCAAATAAAGACTCTGGGTAAAGACCTCTACAAAATGGGTTGCAAAAGAGTGAGCAGAAGAAGGCAAAAACTCCAAAAAAAGAGACTAGCGCTCCCTGTATCAAGGGTACAGAGCGTTGCAACACTCCCTAAAACACTGTAGGGGAGCACTGGCTAGAGATCATCACTCTATTATGGCCTAGTGGGGGGTGCTAGTCCTCCCAGAAACTCAGAAAAAGAGCCAAAAAAATGCAAAAAACTCACCCAGAATGCATAAAAAATGGTGAAATTGCTAATGAAGGTAGGAGAAGGATAATGGATGATGAACAAATAGTAAAATTGATCTGAAAGGTGGGAAAATGGTAGGGAAAAATTAAGGAAAGAAAAATATGGGTCCCTCCCCAGTGGAGTTGTCAATTTCTGTTACAGGAAAATCCCCCTATGGACAGGTGGATTCCCTCTTGAACCCTAAATCTCTAAGATCAAGACATAAAAGTGCTAACTTTGGTCATTGACATCCCTTTAAACCTAGCTAAGATAATCTATATAGAAGAGGAAGAAGATGTACCTTTTTACGATGTTTTTCCTTTCCCAGTCCAAGTTGAGCTCTGATCCCCAAGCTCTTCAACAAGTCTTGCAATCCAATCAAAGACAAAACATGCTTCCTATTCTACTATTACTAGGTTGAAACTAGATATATCCATTAAAGACAAGTTCATGTTGGCATACACAATCTCGAAAGAAACAGGCCAATAACATGTATTAATGAGAACTCAATAGAGATACTTACAGACCCTTGATGAAGTTGCAACAACCTCTTCCATCTCTCCTTGTCGAACCCCTTGCTCAAATGATCCACAAAAAAAATGACTATGCTTCATTGAATATTTTCCTTATGATATCATAAGTTTGATGCCTTCAATGTCTCCCCTTCCTTATGAGATCATAAGTTAAGTATCTCTCAATTTCTCCATATGCCTTTCACTGGGAGAATGCCTCCTTATATAAGCTTGGAGAGACCCAACCACCTTAGAGATTCTTGGGATAGGTTGAGGATCCTTCTCCATGAGTTGTGGATCCTCTCTAAGATCTAGCCTTGACCTCAGATTTGAATCCAACTAACTCCAGAGATGAGGGGGATTTGTCCCTGATTTTCCTCAACAGCCCAAGATTTCCTCAAACACCCTAGTACTCCCCCAAAATGGTGCACATAGCGTTGTAACACTCCCCCAAATGAGGTCAAGGAGTGCTAGTGCTCCCTGACAGTGGGTAGGGGAGAATTTCCCTTCAAAAATGACTTTTAAGTGGTCTTTTTCATGGTAAAATATTTGTACTCTTTTTCAAGTGATTTCTCCTTCTTAAACCAGTCTCTGCTAATGTATTTCAAGTGTTCTTTGTGATGTTGTTCGAGACACGACATAGTCAATATGACATTATGATGTTTGTGACACTTGCGACATTTGTAATTATGACAATAGGTCATCATTGAAGTGATTAATTTTGACGTGTATCTTTCTAGTGGCTATATCTCTCTTAATATCCACTCCCAGAATGAAGTTAGTTGCACACAGATCCTTCATGTCAAACTTGGAGGATACTTGCTTCTTCACCTCGTTTAATGTGTCCATGTTGTTTCCAATTAGCAATATGTCATCGACATACAAAGATACATATATGAAACACCCACTTTCTTCCTTGGAATATATACAGTGATCATCTTTTCTTCTAACAAATCCCAAACTAAGCATGTAAGTGTCAAACTTTTGGTACCACATCCTTAGTGATTTCTTTAGACCATAAATGGATATTTTGAGTTTGCACACCAACTCTTGCTTTCCCTTTAATACAAATCCTTCAAGTTCTTTCATGTAGATTTATTATTCCAGGTCCCCATGTAGGAATGTTTTCATCACATCCATCGATTCTATCTCCATATCAAATTTTGCAGCCAGAGACATTACTACTCTAACATAAGTTAATTTTACAACAGGGGAAAAAATGTCACCAAAGTGGACTCCATTGACTTGGAAATAACCGTTCTCTACCAATCGATATTTGAACTTCTCGACTTGACCTACAACATTCATATTCTTCTTGAATACCCACTTTGATCCACATGGATTTCAGTGGCCTCCCACCTATTCCAAGTGGCTCATTTTGGCAGTTTTCCAATTTGGCATCTTTTTCCCTAGTTTTTGGGTCCCTGACCTACGGGGTTGTTTTGCGACACTAAACAATGTTTTTTAGGGATCTCCATAGTTCGAATGACTATTTATAGATAACAGAAATTTTTTTATTCCTTGGATAGACCTTTCCAATGGGCTATCATGCACCTAAAATGGAGATTGTGTGAAAAATTTATGACCCCAGGAAGATGATGTACTAACTTACCCAAACAGGGCCCACATGACTTTTGTCACTTCATATCCTAGGGTTAGTTTTTTTGAATGACTAGGGTTTTTTGAATTCATGTTTATTCTAAAAATTCCTTCAGAGCCTGATTTTAATCATCTTCTTTCGAATGAGCGCAGTCGTCACATCTCTTCTTAGAGATAAGATGTCACCATTCTAGCAATCTTGTTTCCATTGCATTTTACTATTTCAACTTATTTTCTTATTCAATAGAAACCAATTTTACTGTATATATGTTATTTTTTGTTAAGAATATTTTGATAATAAACTGTATTCATTTTGTTCTGCAAATATATTTTGGATCAATGGTATCAGAGCAGTCTTCTCCTTGTCGTTCTTAATGCATGTCCCCAATGATGTAAAGGTACAAATAATTGGGCCTCGATCTTATTTCTCTTGAGGAAAAAATCTCTTGCATGCCCAAACGGCCTCTCATGGAAGAAGAGAATAAAGACGTCGGGAGAAGAGGTCCTTTCAAAATATTGCTTGAGGAACCCCTCACGCAATAGAGGAATGAGATGATGGATAATTTTTCACAAATCCTTCGACGGCTACCAACATGAGACACATCTTCCTCAAACGGAGGCATCACCCCCTTCAAGGTACAAATCAACTTCGATATTCCTATATTTGAAGGTCAGATAGGCACAGATGTGGTAGAAAAATGGTTGAATGTTCTAGAAGTTTATTTCTCTATCCATAACTTCTCGAATAGAAAAAACATTACTTTTGTGCTCCGCAAAGCCATCCCCCGTGTCAAATATTGGTGGGAAAATTTATGTGAGAAAAAGGAAACAGAGGAACCCTCTTTATTTACAGTCGCAAACACCTAGGAGTCCTTTAGGGATGCTATTAAGGAACAATACTACCCTGTTGGAAGTTATGACGACCTGTACACAAAATGGACCATGTTGTGGCACGAAATAGACCAAGCGATGCTCGAGTTCACAAATATCTTCCATACATTGTGCACCAAGATAAATATCAAATATTTTGAGTGACATCTGGTGCTCAAGTATCGCGATGGTTTGCATAGATACATCCAGGATGAAATGGAGTTTCTAGACATCTCATCCTTGGGTGCAGCCTATCGATATGCCATCAAAATCAAGCAGAAGCTCAAACAAAAGATGTGGAAATTTGGGCCTAGGAACCCCTCACAGCAAAATCCAGGAAAGGGTGGCCCCAACCCGCAGAACAAAGGAGATAAAAAATACAGACATCCTCAGGAAAACCAGTCCAGGCCACAAGAAAAGAAGGACACTAGAAAGACAAAGAAAGATATCTGAAAGTGGTTCAACTTCCATAAGAGACCCTGACATAACACTGTTGATTTTTTCTCAAAGAAATCGGTGGTGGCTGAGGTTAAAGCCTTTGAATAAGATGCAAGTTCAGAGTCTAAATCAGCACCATAAAGGGGGATATGGATCATAGACACAAAATCTAGTGCTATCGTTGATACCACCAAGATCCATCCCGTTGAACCAGAGGAAGGCGAGCACATTTTTCATTCATAGATGTGGGTGAAGGGTACCCCACTACACTTCATCATTGATAGAAGTAGCCAGAAGAATCTCATCTCAGCAGAGGTTTTCAAGTGACTCTCCCTTTCAGCGAGGTGCACCTGCAACCCTACACCATCAGATGGCTCTGCTAAGGAAGCGACATCTGTGTCAACCAACAATGTTTCGTGTCATACGACATCAAGACCTTCAAAGACGAGGTATTGTGTGATGTTACTCCTATTGAAGTTTCTAATGTTCTTTTGGGCCAACCATATTTATGGAAACATCATGTTGTATATGAGTCTAGGGCTCGCAATGTTATTATTACTTTAAACAAGAAATTGTATAGAATACCGAAGGTTGTCCCACCCAGTGATATTTCCTTGATCTCTGCCAAGCAATGCAGAAAGGTCATTTATGAGACACGGAATTTTGTCTTCTTCGTGATTCTCTCTCAGAATGAGCAAAAGATCACAACCACATCTAGGGTCTCCATGACCGACCTCTCCAAACAATGGAAGCAAGTGGTTAAGTTCGTGGAAGAATACTTAGATATCTTCTCCTCACCTATCGGGGTACCTCTGCACTGTCAGGTCAAGCACCCCATTGATCTGACCCCTGACATGTTGCGCCCAATGGGCCAGTCTACCATCGCTCTCTGTTAGAGAATGATGATATCAAGTGAAAGATCCAATAACTGCTCCACAAGGGGCACATATTTCCTAGATCATCACCTTGTGGGATCCCAATGATGCTGGTACAGAAGAAACATAGAACCTGGTGAATCTACATTGATTATAGGGCCCTGAATAAAATCACAGTGAGAAATTGATACCTGATTCCCCGAATCGATGACCTGCTTGATCAAATCACAAGGGCCAAATACTTCAATAAGATTTATCTTAAGTATGGATACCACCAGGTCCCGATAGAACAAACATATGTATGGAAGACTACCTACAAGTCAAAGGAAGGTATTTTTGAATGGTTGGTCATGCCCTTTGGTTTAACAAATGCTCCAGCCACTTTCATGAGGATGATGGACGATATCCTATGACCATTCAAAAATAATTTTGTAGTGGTGTATATGGATGACATCCTCATTTACAACAAGACTTGGGCAAAGTGCTTGCAACATATTCAGCAGGTTCTCCACACCCTGTGGTAGCACCATCTCTACGCTAACTAGGAAAACTACTCCTTTGGCATTGAAAGGGTTCATTACCTGGGCTACATCATTGATCAACATGGCATACATGTGGATCCAACAATAATCCAATTCATCCATGATTGACCATCCCAAACTACACTCATTGAGATTCAGATATTCTTGGACCTTGCCAATTTCTACCAAAGGTTCGTGTTGGAATTCTCCCATATTGCATGGGCCCTTAACCAAGTAATCAGGGTTGGTGGTAAGGATAAATTTGTGTGGGTTCGGTCCCAACAATAAGCATTCGATGATTTGAACCAACACTTGTGCTCAACCTAATACTTTAACTATTGAACCTGCATCAACCATTTGAGATCGAGATAGATGCTTCAGACTATGTTGTGGGCATCGTTCTCACTTAGCACGTCCACCTTGTCACCTATCATAGTGAGACACTATCAGATGTTTTTCATAAGTACCCTACTTACGACAAATAAATGTACTCCATTATGAAATCCTACCACTAGTGTAGGCATTACATTCTTGGGAAGGACACATTCATCCACATATATCATAATCCATTGCAGCTCAGGTAGACACATGGAAAACTGCAAAATGACCGCCATTAGAAGTGGTCCATGTACTAGCATCAATTCCACCATTGGGTCCCATAGATGTTTCACTACCCCTTGAGGTCACCTCAGTCGACTCATATCCTGCTCTAATTGAAGTTGACAAAGCCACCTGTTTCATTGAGCAGATCCAACACATCCACCAACATGTTTATAATATCCTACAGAAGTCCAATGATAAGTACAAGTAGCGCCATGATCAACATCAGGTGCCACATAAGTTTCAAGTGGGCGAAAAAGTTTGGTTTCACTTAAAGAAAGAGAACCTTACAGGACCCCATCGGAAGCTTCAACCACTTCGTTATTCTCCATACACCATTACCAAGGATGTGTGTGATAATTATTTCAAGCTCAACATTCCTCCTTTCTGTGGCTGGCACCTAGTGTTCAACGTGGATATCCTTCGATCATATTTACCACCATTATTGGGAACCTCAGAGGTAGAAAAACAACTGAAACCAACATAGCTCAACCCCAACTGCATACAACAAGAACCAGTGATCATATTGTGGAAAAATAGATCAAGTGAACTCGCCAGCAAAGGATCCAACTTTATCAAGTTGTCAAAGCAGGGCAACTTCTACACCAAGGCAAGTGGCTCACCCGTGGCCGAATTCAACATAAATTTGCTCATATGATGGGGGAACTCAATGCAATAGATACCATTACTTCCTAAGGGGGGAGGATTGATCCATATGGATTTTAGTGGCCTCCCACCTATTCCAACTGGCTCATTTTGGTAGTTTTCCAGTTTGACAGTTTTTTCCCTAGTTTTCGTGTCCCTAACTTGCAGGGCCATTTTGAGGCACTAAAGAGCGTTTTTTAGGGATCTCCACAATTGGAGTTACTATTGATAGATAACAGTAAAATGTGTATTCCTCAGATAGAACTTTCCAATGGGATATTGTTGAGCCTCTAAATTGACATCCCCACTACCCTATTATACTCCTCATCTATACCTTTTTTGCTTACCTAAGCTTGGATAAATGACAAAGAACACTACCATTAGCCATTGATGAGGTCATAAGATGAAGTCCAACCTTTTTGTACCATCTCAGACATCCGGTACGAAGCGCACCTTCCATCAAATTTGGCACCAAATCTCACCTGTCAAGATCCAGTACCAACGGCCGCAGACAGTCGTGATCTGGTACCAACCACTTGTGCACTGTTTGGATCCGGTACCATTTACCGAATCTCACCTGTCATGATCTGGTACCAATATAGGAAGCATAATATACCAAGTTTAGACACAGATCGTACTAAAGATAATTGTTGGATGCTTTAGCAAGGTTATGATAATCTTGTTTTCCTATTGCTTCATCCTCATACACTTTGTGTCATGAGGATGAAGCTTAAAATATGTAACCGAATATATAAATTTGACAATTCACTGATTTGCTAAAGATTTCACCTCCTTGTGTTTCACGACTGAGACTGCTTAAACAGTCATGGAAAGGATGGTGGAGGTAGTAGAGAGTTAGCATAACACAGTATGTGACACAACATTACATATTGTAGAACACATTCTGAGTTGAAGTTTTAATAGAAGGATGTTAATCATTTCCAGATCTTGACCATTTATGAATGAATGTGAGTTGAGTTGTTAGCATAGTTTGATTCTATGTTTTGAAATTTGAATAAGAGGAATGCATGTATTAAAAGAAAGTGTGTTGTAGACTCCATTTGTTGACCTATTCAAGCAGCAAGGGCCCACCGCCCAACAAAGGTTAGCATCCTTATAGATTAGTGTTAGTAGTTGATTTCAATAGTATAGATTATTAGATTAGTTGAACCTTAATTCTTTCATATGATATCAGTATAGTTTAGTTTAGGCTTCGATCACTTAGAGATCTTTTTTCATATGCTTTGTTTCTGTTTTTATGAAGTTTTTTTTGTTTCATGGACATAAATGTTTGCAGTAGTAGTCAGACATATTTGAAGGCGAACTAGTGAAGTTTACAACAACACATTGTGAACCACGGCATACTTAGTATATTGACTATTGAACTACCCATGCTATGTCTTGATGATTGATGTGTGATTTCCCTTTCAGAAGTGTGATTGCATAATTAGTTTTTTGGGTCAAATAGTAGAGTTGATCTGTCAAAATAACTCCATCTCATACTTGCATGTTCCATAATGGAGTAGATAGCCTCTCTGTGAAAGACAACCAAAGTGTATTTTGATTTGCTAGTTTGTTTTATTCTCAGCATGTATAATCTAGAATAGTTCTATACTCATGACATTAGAATTACCTTTCTTACTGGTGTCTTGTAACTCTGCTGATTATGAATCCCAGATTGCTAATTAATGAGTGCATTATACTAAACATATAAGTAGCACAACATTTTGGCGTCGTTGTCGGGGAGTTGCAAACGGTAGGAAGTGATTTTTATCTTAGATTGTTTGCATAGTTTTTGAATGATTTTAAAGGCTGCTAGAGGGAGGAGGATAAAACATTTAATATGTGAGTGAAGAGCCACGCGACCACTAGAGTGGGGTTCTCTGAAGCCAGGTTGCCTTCTTACCTTCTAGATAGAATTAGGATTTCAATTCAGTTAAGAATTAAATTTCCATTTTATGCATAGATATAGAGATAATAAGGGTAGATTTGTAAGCTCTAAAGATTCAAAAACAACCCCCCCCACTAATCCAACTGACACTGGTGCAGGAAAAATTCCACCAGGAGAAAGTTCAGGGGGAGCCAACAAGGCTCTAGAAGAAGAACCTGAAACAAAAGAATCCGCATTGGGGTGGGCATAACATGAATCTACTGAATGTTCAGGAGACACACAAAATCCAGTTTCTGAACCATCTATCAGTGGAATGGCAGAAGAAGCAGGAAATGCAACCACTGAAACTGAGACCTTTGGGTTTCCAATCTTGGATATTTCCAGAAACATCAGCATGAAGAATATCCCACTATCATCAATACCCACTTTCATAGGTATGTCAACTAAAGAACCCGATTTATTTTTATTCGAGTTTCACATATTGTGTAGAAGCTATAACTACTTAGACAATGTCAAAAAACTTAAGCTCTTTCCTTCTACAATGAAAGATTCAGCCTTAAGATGGTTCATGACCTTAGGAGAAAATACAATCCTCTCTTGGGATCAGATGAAAGACACATTTTTATGAAAATACCAAGGCTATTGTAAGGATAATGCTAAAAATGACATTTTTAAAATGCAGCAAACAGAAGATGAAATCCCTGAAGACAACTTAGAAAGGTTCTTATACAACTACCAAAAATCAAAATTATTCACCACATACCCAGCTATAGTGAGAACTATATTTTTGAAGGGTATTAGAGATGACTGCATAGAAGTTTTAAATTTGTTAAGTTTAGGAGATGTACACCAAAATCCTTTTGCAGAGATTGCAAATTACTGTAGAGGATACTCAAGAGGACAAGCTAAAACAAGCAAATCACCAAGAGATTCTTTTAGCAGAAATACAAGACAAAGCTCAGGAACTGTCACCAGAATTGAGTTAGGAAACTTATTAGAAAAATTTAAAACAAACATCTTAAGCACAATCAGTGACTAGTTAGATACCCTAAAACTGAAAAAGAAACAAGAAGAAGAGACTGTTTCAGAAATATTATGTCCTAGATGTCGAAAGAGGCATGGTGAGAAAGAATGTCCATTAAATGTCATAACAATCTGTGGCCTATGTACACTAGATCACCCCACATCTGAGTGTCCAACTTTTCTTGAACTACAAGCCATGTATAGGGGAGGAGGAGTCTCACAAGAACAATCATACTCTTCCAGAAGACCTTGGAGAGCACAAAACCCCAATGCATTTTATAACCCTAATGCACAGTATCAACAGCAACAATGGGGCCCTTCCCCAATGACCTATCCACAATGGACACCTCATCAAGCCCAAACTCAACCTTGGCAACAAGGTTGGAGGGGGAATGTGTATGGAAATCCCTCTTACCCTACATATCCACAGTATCCTACAAACATTTCCCAATTACTACCAAGATTCAACCCACCATAGATGCAAGCTTTAATCCCACCTGCTATACATGAGCAATTTACAACCCCCTTGAACCCTAACCAACAACAACAAACACCTATAAATGCTAATCAACAGCTACAAAACCAAGCTGCCCACAACCCTCCGAGACCAACAACAATCCCTGCCTAGCCAATCCATAACCCCAATAATTGACCCACCCACCCTGTGAAAAATACAGAAGTTCAAACCTTTCCCACCTATGAAATTCAACTACGATCAGGGAAAGTTGTAAATCAATCAAATCCTGCAGTAATAATGCAAGAATCAAATGATAATCATTCTGAGGAAAAAAACACTCAAACCACCCCTACAGAAGAAGAGACTTCCCCTCCTATTACAATCACCTCTTAGTCTGTACGAGTACCTCAACAAGTTAATCTTCCACCCTACCCCGAAATACTATTAGTGAAGAAACATGACCCACCCTTGCACAAAGATATAGAGGATGAATTATGAAATGTATGTATAAAAATACCTCTGTTGCAAGCCATTAAGGATATCCCCATATATGCAAAAATCATAAGGGATCTTTGCCTTAAGAAACCATGAAGGAAAAAGAAGGAACCTCCCCTTGTTCAGGTGGTGGGGCAATTATCTGAATTTATTTATGAAATTCCATACAAATATAACGACCCTAGGAACCCATTAGTCACTGTTGAAATTAATGGTATTTCTTTACCAAACACACTCATTGATTTGGGTGCAGCAATTAATGTAATTACTTTTGACACTATGCAAAAGATCCAAATCAACTAGTTAAAACCATGATAGAGTTGGCAGATAAGTCAGTCATTAGCCCTGTAGGAAGTTTAGATGATGTCACAGTCACTTTAGCTTCTTGGGAATATCCAGTAGACTTTCTAGTCATCTACTCTAAATCATCCTCCAAACCAAGACACCCTGTGGTTCTTGGTCATCCTTGGATGGCCACAACAGATGCATTTATTATTTGTCGGTCTAGTGAGATGACTATATCCAATGGAACACATAGCCAAAAGCTTGTCCTCTTTCCTCCTGTCCAACCGGTACAAGAGATACCCGTCTAGTTATAAAACCCTTATGGAGAAGAAAATTGCATCAGACCCCTGCTAACACTTGAATAGGTAAGAGGAATGCAAGAACAATCGCATGAACAAGTCTTAAGATTATTTTTGGCTGATACAAATTGTATTGAATACCTGAGGTCTTTTGCAGAATTGTCACACATTTTCAGTTCTAAGTTTCAACAAACTTGGCACCCTGATATCACTCAATTATATACTTTATCACCATCTTCCTCAGATAAGGAAGAAAGTATTGAACTTGTTGATATTATCCCAGGAAAACCTTTGTATATCAACTCTAGTTTGGAACCAGAACAAAAGACACAAGTAATTGAAATGCTCCAAAGACAATTTGATTCCTTTGTGTGGGATTATGCATACATGAAAGGCATTCACCCTGACACATGCGCACATCATATCTACACTAATGACCAAATCAAACCAGTTAGACAGCCTCAACGAAGGATGAATCTAGCCCTTAAAGATATTGTAAAAGAGGAATTGCAAAAACTCCTTCAAGCCAATCTCATATACCCCATTTCAGATAGTCAATGGGTGTCTCCACTTGTCATAGTTCCCAAGAAAAATGGTAAGTGGAGAATATGTGTAGACTTCAGGGAGTTGAACAAAGCCACCCATAGGGATTATTTTCCTTTACCATTTATTGATCAGGTGTTGGATACCTTGTCCGGAAAGAAGTATTTTTCGTTCCTGGATGGGTTTAGTGGTTATAAGAAAATACAAATAGCACCCAAAGACCAGGAGAAGACCACTTTCACCTTCCCATGGGGAAACTATGCTTATAGGGTTCTTCCTTTTGGACTTTTCAATGCCCCAACTACTTTTCAAAGGGTTGTCCTAGCCATTTTCTCTGACTTGACCAATGATTGCGTGGAAGTCTACATGGATGACTTTACAGTCCATGGAAAAGACTTCGAGGAAGCTTTGACCAGTCTAGAAAAAGTCTTGATTAGGTGTAAGGAAACTAATCTTTCCCTAAGTAATGAAAAGTCAAAAATGTTGCTCACTGAAGGTATTGTTTTGGGACATCACATCTCTGGTTCGGGAATGAGAGTTGATCCAACAAAGATTCATATTATCACACAAATCAGAATACCCTACTCATAAAAGGAAGTTCATAGTTTTTTAGGGCATGTTGGCTACTATAGAACATTTATTTTGAATTTTACAAGCCTAGCTACCCCTTTATTCAAGTTATTATCTAAACAAGCCAAATTCAAGTGGGATAATGAATGCCAAATATATTTTGAGATTCTAAAACAAAAATTGTCAACTACCCCTGTATTAAGAGAACCAAATTGGTCCCTTCCTTTTCATATCTATACCGATGCCTCAGACATAGCTCTTGGGGCAGTTCTTGGACAAAGGGAAAATCAAATGCCTTATGATATTTACTTTGTCAGTAAAAATCTATCTTCAACTGAAGTTAATTAGATGGTCACAGAAAAAGAATTGCTAGCTATGGTCCATGCTATCAATAAATTTAGACACTATATTACAAGATATCAAGCTTTTGTACACACTGATCATGCAACCATCAAATTCTTAATGAAAAAAACTATAACAAATCCTAGAGTTACAAGATGGTTGTTATTATTACAAGAGTTCAATATCAACATTATTGATAGACCTGGTAAGGATAATCTTGTGGCTGATTTCTTATCTAGAATGATTCATCTGGGAGATAACGCACCAGTAGAAGATAACTTTCATGATGAAAATTTGTTTTTTATTTCTAGATTCACTCCTTGGTATGCATATGTAGCTAACTATCTTATGACAGGGAAGATACCTCAGAAATTGTCTCCTAGAGAAAAACAAAAGTAATTCAACTAAGTGTAAACTATATGTGGCACAATGATTGTCTCTACAAAACAGGACCAGATTTGGTAATCAGGAGATGTGTAAGGGAAGATGAAATTCATGATATCTTGCAAGCATGCCATGATGGTCCTTGTGGAGGACACTTTGCAGACAAGAGGACCGCTTATAAAGTTTTGCAATCTGGTTATTATTCGCCTCATATTTTCAAAGATGTTAAAACCTATGTATCCAATTGTGATGAATGCCAACAAATGGGTAAGCCAACTGCACGAGACCAAATGCCACTTCAATCCCAAGTATTCATTGAGCCTTTCGAGAAATGGGCATTAGATTTTGTAGGGCCCATTAACCCTGCATCTAAAAAGAAAAAGTCCATACTTGTATGTACTGACTATGTGACTAAGTGGGTTGAAGCAAAAGCTTTACCATTTGCAAGTGAACAATCAGTGGTAGATTTCCTTTTTCATGACATCTTTACTAGATTTGGTGTACCTTGATAAATTGTGACTGATCAGGGACCTAAATTTACCTCTAATCTCGTCAAAGCTATTACAAAACAGTACTAAATTAAACATAGGAAATCTACACTCTACCGTCCATGGGAAAATGGACAAGTAGAATCTACCAAGAAAGTTATTGAGTCAATTCTTACCAAAATAGTACATCTACACCACAAGGACTGGGCTGATAGATTACTAGAAGCCTTATGGGATTACATAATCACCTGGAGGAATAAAACAAGACATACACCCTATGAGTTGGTGTATAGGAAGCAGGTACTTCTCCCCATAGAATTCCAGATCAAAATCTTCAGGACTGCAGTACAAGTTGGCATGAACTTGGATGAAGCCCAGCAACAAAGACTCTTGTAGCTTTATGAGTTGGATGAAATTAGGCAGGAAGCACTTCAAAGAACCACCCTCATTCCAGAGTAGATAACAAAATGGCATGACATGTATCTCAAAAAGAAAAAAATTTAACAAGGAGATTAGGCCATGTTGTATGACAACAAATTCAAGAACTTCAAAGGTAAGTTAACTACTCGTTGGATGGGACCTTATGAAATTGACACTGTCTATGAAAATGGTTCAATCAGGATAAAAACAATTGATGAACAACAAAAACCACTACTTGTGAATGGTCACCGGTTGAGAATTTATAACAAACCCCTATCAAGAGAGGAATTTTTGACTCGTATACTATAGAATTCAGATATGCAGGTAATCAGTAAAGAAGAATACCTTCCTACTGATCCACATTGATTGATTGGCTTATTTTTAAATCTTTTGTACATAGGTGTGGATTGTGTTTTATTAATAAACTAAAGGTAACAAGGGATTCTTACCTCCTTTTGTTTTACTTTTGCATTTTATCTTTGTAAGTATATTTCTATAATTTATTTGATCCTTCAAGAACTTGCTAAGAATCATTTTGTAGGCATCAACAATACTCTGTTTTGGTTCGGTACCAGCAGTCCTGTGCTGGTCCAGTACCAGAAGTCTATCCTTATACGGTACTATCATGACACATCACCTAATTGACAAGGAATGTTATGCATATTTTTAAAAAATCTTATGAAGTATGAAGCCATGCAACAACCACTTAAGCTGGAACCAAGAAGTTGAATTCAACATCAAATGGCAACTCTTATGAAGCAATAATTTATTTTGGTTCTGTTGCTGACTAAAGGGAAGTATCTTTAATTTCTTTTGGTTCTGTTGCTATAAGGAAGAATTTTTAATTTCTTTTGGTTCTGTTGCTAGCTAAAAGGAAGTATTTTAATTTCTTTTGGTTGACAAAGAAGACATAATCTTTACCTATGATTGTTAAAAGAACCATGCTTAATCTGCTTTAAAGTCTATATGTTGCCCTTATCTAGTATTTCAGCATGATTAAAGGGACAAAAACTATATTATCCTACAAGTAACTATCTCACCCTAACTAGAATTCATTAGTATTCATTGTATTATCTTTTCTAAAGAGTAACATATGAGTATATGAACACTCTCTGTCAAGGGAACACTAGGAAAACTTTTATGGAAGAGGATGTATCAGTACCCTAAGGTAACTTTAGGTCATTCTCTTATGGACAAACTCAGAAAAAATTATACATCTAGATCCAATGTGCAATACAAAAGTTTACTTTTCCTTCAGACAAATCTTTACAGACATCCAAATAAGAGAATACACCTTCCAACCCAATACCATCCCAGCCTGTAAAAATGTTTTCAAATGAGCCTCCCCTGTCACCATGCAAAAGAAATCTTTGATAAAATCAAAATAGGTGACTATGGACAAGAAGCCTCTAATGGAAAAAGGGTTTAAGAGACTAACCCACCGGGAAACTGAACAGGTCTGCTAGTAGTGGGTACCGGTTTGTGGTATGACTAGGAAAACCCATCAGGGTACTAAATAGGCCAATTGGCAATGGAGCATTCTGCCTAGGGAAGGGATGTCTCTCACTAATTATCACACGGAGTACTGAACAGGCTTGTTGGCAATGGGTTATGGTTGAGAAATGTCTCATCTATACTTGTCTGATTGAAAAATCCACTTTTTTCATTTAAAAGATGAACACTATAAGCAAAGCTCATTGTTAAAATTTATGAGATGCAACTCCAGATTACTAAGAAAAGATAATTATTACAAGAAAATGTCCATTTGAGAATTACCCTAATTCAACCTTACTGGTCTAACATCTAAAGCCTGCATTATCTAAGAAGGAAACTTTTTAAGAGTGGAGCCTTAACTAGGGAGTCTAATCTACTTATACTGTGAAATTGATCCATAACATCTAATGATAGTAATTCTTTCAAGAAAGTTAGGTTGGATCTTTTCTTCTGGAAAAAATATAAAAACCTCACTGTTTTCACTGTTGAATGCTACCCTTATTAATAAGTCATCAAAAGAAAAGTCAATTTCAATTTTTTTTAGGCATGTGATCATATGCTAGGTGATAAATGTACTTCTGGAATTTGATTTGGCTTCTTTTCTCTTATCATCTTTTTTCCATTATGATACAAAGTGTTGAATCTTATTTCATAAGGATATGCAACATCCTTGGCATGGGGGAGGGTTAAATATCTCCTTCAGAACTCTTTTTCAGACTCACATCTCATCTTCATAAATCAGCATGATCACCCTACAACCCTGCAAAACCAGACACAAAAGAAGATAAGAACATAATAAATAAGTTTCATGAAGTACAGGAAAATCTTCATCACTCAACACCTTCCCATAGAAAACAAACCTCTGGAGGAAGCCCAGCATGCTCCCAAGAAAAATAAGGAACCTCAAAATAAAAAGGGGAAGAAAGATAAGGAAACTCCATCATCATCCAGAACAGTGAGCTAAAATGAAAAAGTGAGATCGTCTGGAGGAAGCCCAGCATGCTCCCAAGAAAAATAAGGAACCTCAAAATAAAAAGGGGAAGAAAGATAAGGAAACTCCATCATCATCCAGAACAGTGAGCTAAAATGAAAAATCTAGTAAACAAGCAGGGCCCTCTTCCATAGTCAATAAGACTTTTAAAAGTCAGGAATCAAAAGGTAAAACCAAATTAGTAGAGGAGACTTCAACAGTAGCACTTGAGGAGAAGGGTCATAAGACGAAAACTGTAAGGAAGGGGAAGAATAGCTCAGAAAATAAAAGTGAGCAGTCTATAGAACAATCCCCTGTAACCATTCCACAAATAGAAAAGAAGAAAAGGAATCCTGTGAGCACCCCTAATCTAGTACCTCCTTGTAAAAGAACCACAAGGATCATGGAAAAGAAAGGAAAAGTAGTTTTCAGTCCTCATACACATGAAGATCCAATAGATCTCACCTCCCCTTTTGAAGACCTATCAGTCTAGGATGACATCCCTAGTTTGACCGAGGAACAAGTCACTATTACTTTATGTGGGATGAGGGAGGAAGTGGAGGAAAGATAATACATCCATCCAATAACAATGGAGTCAAAAAAGACCTTAACAAAAGAATAGATGAAGAAAGAGATTGGAGAACTGCAAAAACAAAACTAGGAACTCAAACAAGAACTGAAGGAATACCAATTATTGGACAGGTATATCAAAAAGGAAAATGAGCAATTAAAAGAAACCAACCAACAACTTCAATATGACCATGAAGAGACTTATAATAAGCTCAAGAAGGTACTAAGACTCTTAAAATACATTAGGGTCATAGAAAGGGAGATGAAAGAAGAAGCCTCAGCCATCAACATCATTAATCCACAGAAGTAAAGAATGGAGTCTCAAGTTTTGAAAAATTTTGGGTTTGTTTCAGTTGCATGAGGACATGCAATGGTTTTGGCATGGGGGGATGTTGAGCCTATAAATTGACATCCCCGCTACCCTATTATACTCCTAATCTATACCTTTTTGGCTTACCTAAGGTTGGATAAATGACAAAGAACACTACCATTAGCCATTGATGAGGTCATAAGATGAAGTCCAGCCTTTCTGTACTAGCTCAGCCATCTGGTACGAAGCGCACCTTCCATCAGATCTGGCACCAAATCTCACCTGTCGTGATCTAGTACCAACAGTCGCACACTGTCGTGATCTCCTACCAACCACTTGTGCACTATTCGGATCCAGTACCATTTACCGAATCTCACCTGTCATGATCCAGTACCGATATAGGAAGCAAAATATAGCAAGTTTAGCCCCAGATCGTACTAAAGATAATTGTTGGATGCTTTAGGAAGCTTATGATAAGATTGTTTTCTTATTGCTTCATCCTCATACACTTTGTGTCATGAGGATGAAGCTTAAAATATGTAACTGAATATATAAATTTGACAATTGACTGATTTGCTAAAGATTTCACCTCCTTGTGTTTCACGACTGAGACTGTTTAAATAGTCATGGAAAGGATGGTGGAGATAGTAGAGAGTTAGAACAAAAAAGTATGTGAAGCAACATTACATATTGTAGAACACATTCTGAGTTGAAGTTTTAATAGAAGGATGTTAATCATTTCCAGATCTTGACCATTTATGAATGAATGTGAGTTGAGTCGTTAGCATAGCTTGATTCTATGTTTTGAAATTTGAGTAAGAGGAATGAGTGGATTGAAAGAAAGCCTACTATAGACTCCAGTCACTGACCTGTTGAAGCGGCAAGGGCCCACCGCCCAACAAAGGTCATCATCCTTATAGATTAGTGTTAGTAGTTGATTTCAATAGTATAGATGATTAGATTAGTTGAACCTTAAATCTTTCAGATGATAGCAGTATAGTTCAGTTTAGGCTTCGATTGCTTAGAGATTTTTTTGCATATGCTTTGTTTCTGTTTTTATGAAGTTGATTTTGTTTCATGGGCATAAATGTTGGCAGCATTAGTCAGACATATTTGAAGGTGAACTAGTGAAGTTTACAACAACACATTGTGAACCACAACATACTCAGTATATTGACTATTGAACTACCCATGCTAGGTCTTGGTGATTGATGTGTGATTTCCCTTTCAGAAGTTTGATTTCATAGTTAGTTTTCTGGGTCAGATAGTAGAGTTGATCTGTCAAAATAACCCCATCTCATACTTGCATGTGCCATAATGGAGTAGATAGCCTCTATGTGAAAGACAACCAAAGTGTGTTTTGATTTGCTAGTTTGTTTTATTCTCAGCATGCATAATCTAGAATAGTTCTATACTCATTAGGTTAGAATTACCTTTTTTACTGGTGTCTTGTAACTCTGTTGATTATGAATCCTAGATTGATAATTAATGAGTGCATTATACTAAACATATAAGTAACACAAAAGCTGTCGTGTGCCTAAAACAAAGATCGTATGCAAAAGTTACGACCC
>CBVK0102504350.1:0-10295 GCA_900067695.1 Picea abies
AGCCCCAAAAGGTCAAAGTAATCAAAGTGGTTTAAGATATTTTAAAAGGTAAATAATAAAGTGAACTTGTTAGCAATAAATGTTGTCATGAGCTCGAGAGCATTCGGGCCTACAAGTTGCACAAAATGATCAAGCGCAGCACAGGAGAATCCTTGTTTTTCCAAGTAGCAGGTCAAGCGAGGGGAGAGGTGGCGAGAAGATCAGGACCATCCATTAAAGAGGATGCGTGTCAGAGATCAAGGGATCTCGCAAATTTAGAAGTTCGTGGGGTAAAGGCCCCAAACATTTGGTACTTTGAGTTGCGAAGGCGCAAGGAGCGAGAAGAGGATAGCCGTTGGATCCGCACGTGGGATCATGCATCGGAGTCTCGTAAGAAAATACCCAAGGAATTGGCTGTGAGGATCGCGAGTTTGCAAGGTTGCTAGATTTCAACCCTTGGAGGACAGGTGTCCATAACAAAGCGACGAAGTGGAATACAGGTGGTAGAATCCCTCGGGATCTTGCTGCGAGAAGTCCCGAGGTATTGGCATTAGGATTCGCGAGTTGTGAAGTACCGAGGTTCGTGTGAACGTGTGGAAGAGCATAAGGTGGGACCGCGTGGTCAATGGGTGAACACACGTTAGCTGGAGATAAAGTCAGTATTCTGTTGAATTCTCGCATCTCGGGGACCCGTGAAATAGGAGGGTGAAAACTCGACGGTTCAACCAGCGAGGTTACAAGGTCGCGAGGACCCGGGCCCACAGTATTGCCGAGATGATCGAGGCCGTCCATGTGAAGCGGCCACCTGGCACGAGTAGAGCCATATTGTCACTTCGCCCATCGTGACTCCAACTCGCAAAAAGTAGCTCTGTCATTTTCTAAGGTGCGAGGTGTCGAGAGAATCTCAGGCCCAGGCCCACGGCATTACCAGGAGAAGTAAGAACCATCAGATCAAGAAGGTCAAAGCACTGAGTTCAATTTCATAGAGGATCGTCGCAGTCTCCAAGCGCCATCAGATCTGATATCCATATTGTTTCTCACCTGAAGTAAATGATGACAAGAGTGGGTGGTTGAGACTTCCTCTCATTCATTAAGAGAGGGATTGGAGGTTCTGGCAAGCCGTCTGCCCAAGGAGATCCTGTGTGTCGATTTTCCAAGAGAGGCCATGCCTGAGTCCTCAACTCAACAAAAATGTCTGCGCATGCTAGCCCAACACTTAATGGCTTAGATACTCTCCTTACAAGAGCCATGCTTACTTAAGATGGCTCTTAAAAGAAGACATCAGTATGAATGTGACTGAAGGGACACCTGGCTTCTAGTGACTATGCACGCCTCTGTGAGGTGACGTTTCCTGAGTATATAGACTCAGTTTTTGGGTGTTTTGTAGGCATCGATGGTTGAGCAGAGCTCCCAGTTGTAAAGTTCTAATGAAGCACTGATACTCTAGTTATGTATGAACTTTTGAGACTTATTATCCTATGAATGCCCATTTCTTTTACGTCTTTTTTATACTGTGTTAGAACAACTCGGAATTGGAGGATCTAGTCGAGTTGTAGCAGTTATAGTATGATGTATGTTGGATCACTGTAACAGTTACGTTGTCTCTGATTAGTCCTTGTGATTTTCCTTGACGCTGAGTGAATTGGAATTGGAGGATCCAGTCAAGTCCCCTTTCAGTTTCTTGAGGCCCTGAACCAAGAGGATCTTGCACTCAAAGTCTTTCCTATGCAAACCACTGGAAGCCTATTGCCTAAAGTTGTTTGTTCACCTTTCTTACTAAGTCTTCCACCTACTCATCTTTTAATCAACCCACTGGATGAAGTTAGATCAAGACCTCCTTCATCCCATACATGCTAGACTCAGTCCCTGAGTTAGAGTGATATCTCCTCAAGTCTTTATCTCCATTCGGTCACCCCTTTATAAACAAATCATGACATTAAACTGATGGGTGTCAGGCTCTGCTCCTACAAGAAATCCAGGGGTGAATTTCGACGCCAACATTTCTGGTGCCATTGCCGGGGACGAAGTTGAATATTTTCCTCGAGATTGAACGACAACGATCAACTGATTTTGAAGGTGCATCAGATATCATAACTTGAAGATTGCTACTGTGCACCTGGAGAATCCATTGTGGCGAATCCACTAGAGAGAACCCACTATTTTAATTGTGGCTTTCAGAAGCAGACACTCGCGGTCTCATCCACAGCTGCCTCTAGATACACCTGAAGCTAACTCAGAAGCGGTGCGTAGAAAGGGAAAGAGCTCTGCAAAATAAGTTTCCATTGTCGAAACAGGTAATCCACCATCTCCTTCTGTAAGAACTCATTTTTCTCCTCCTCAGTTTCTTGATAGACCTCCTTCAGAGGCTTCCCGTTTCCTAAATTTTGGGAGTGTTCCCACTGAGTTTTCCCCTCCTGCTCTGGGACTAGAAGGAGAAACCCTTGTAACTCCCCTCTCCTTTGAAGTTGTTCATTGGCAAAGGTCCATGACTGCAGAGGATTTTCCCACCCCTGCACGAAGAGGAGTGCCTACGGACTTGAGCTCATTGGCCTTCCCCTTAAATCCTCTCTTGTTTCCCACTCCGCTTCGGGACTCATTCCCAGTAGCCCCTTCGCGAACTCCTTCTCCTCCAAGATCTCCTCCACCTAATATTCCAATGGCTGGTGCTAATCCCCCTCTGTATAGAATGGACGCCATAGTCATTTATAGATATGCTCCCTTAGTTCTTCCCCTTCCTATGAATCCTCTCCCTGTTGGGGATTACTTGAAATACATGCCCAAGTTCACTGGGGAAGGAGACATAACCGCTGAAGAGCACCTGGATGCTTTCTACAGTTATGCAGATAACCATATTGAAAATGAATATGTCTGGATGAGAGTCTTCGTCCAGAGCCTGGATGGCGAGGTGAGGAAGTGGTTTAGAGGATTGGCTCCAGGGTCTATTGTTGGGATTGAAGCTCTAGATAGTGCTTTCTTGAGATAGTGGGGAGATAGGAGGGATTTTATGTATTACATGACAGAGTTCAGGTATTTGAAGAAGATGGAAGGAGAGTCTGTCTCTGACTTCTCCAAAATATTTGATAAAATGTATAACAAAATCCCTGCCGAGATAAAGCCTTCATAAGCCTCAGCTAAGATTTCATATGCTAGCACGTTCAGACCTGATTTCTGCCTTTTGTTGAGAGAAAGAAGAGCCACCTCCTTAGCTCAAATGAAATATGCAGCCATAGAAGTGGAATCCAATGTATTAGTAGCTGACAGACTAAGGAACAAGGCTGACACAAACAGAAGAAAGGAAAGATTCAAAGCCTCAACTTCTGGCTCATCGGTGCCCCACCCTCAAGTGGATGAGTTGACCAAAATGGTGAATTCTCTATCTGCAGAGATGGAGAGAATGAAGGTGGAGGGGAGGCAAGCATACAAGGGCCCTCAAAATGATGAAAACAAAGGAGGTTTCAGGAGGCCGAACAATTTTACTCCCCCGAATGTGAAAAGAGAGAGGGGAAGAGACAGAGAAGACTAGAAAATCCAGGGCCCTTTCCAAAACAATTTTGTGGCCGAGGGGGAAGAAGGGGAAATAGATGAGCTTGATCCTGAAATCCATTGCTTAGGAGACACTCCTCCTTTTCCTCATTTCACTCAATCAGCATACGAGGAGTCTCTCATGGACAGTCAGCTAAATGAACTGAGCAAGGGAGACAAGGCTACTAGTGGCCGAGGCAGGTACAACCTGAGGTCCGACAAGAAGACAACAACACCTGATATTCTTGAGAAGCCCACTAGATAAGAGCAGCCTGCTAATGACGTAGCAGATGGCCACAGAGGTAAAAAGGCTCAACCTCTCTCTCCCATTGTCCACAATCATGCCCCTGAAATAAGAGAGATTCCAAAGCTTACATCTTATTTCAATTTTGAGCATGAGATTCAAAAGATTAGAATCCTTGTGCCCCTCACTGAGTTAATTAAAAATGGAGAATTTAAAAAATGCTTCTCTGAGCTTTTACAGTTTGAATCTTTATGCCTTCCCACAGACTCCATAAACCTCCAAGATGAAAAGCCAACAGTTGTCCTAGGTCCCATAGTAGAATATAGAGATGATTCATCCCCTCCCTTCTACACATCCCTGAACATACATGATAAAGTGCTGCACAATTGCTTGATGGATTCAGGGGCTTCTCACAACCTCATTCCCAAAACTGTCATGGAAAAATTAGGACTAGAGGTCACCCGTGCTTATCATGACCTCTATTCTTTTGACTCCAGGAGAGTTCAGTGTCTTGGAGTTATTAAAGACCTGGTTGTAACTTTGTTTCAACTACCCATGAAAAGTGTGGTCATGGATATCGTAGTAGTTGATGTCCCCCCCAAGTTTGGTATGCTATTGTCAATATCTTGGATAAAAAGACTGGGGGGAACCTTACATATGGACCTCACGTATGCTACTATCCCAGTGTTCAGAGGAGAGCATAGAAGACTATATTGGGAAGCCCAACTAGCCTACATAATCGGTGATGAACATAACCCCACCAATCATCCCATATTTGCCTTAGACACTGATTTAGGCTCCAGTTTACTACAGCTCAATCATGCCCCCGAGCCTCCTCTCAAACTCAGAAAGCAGCCCACTGTTTCCCCTGAAGTTCCTCCCTCCATCACCCCCATATGGAAAATGTTCTTTGATGGAGCCTCCTCCAAAGAAGGTGCTGGAGCTGGAGTGGTTTTTGTGTCACCTGCTCAGGAGACCATATCTCTGTCATACAAATTAGAATTCGAAGCTACCAACAATGTGGCAGAGTATGAAGTTCTTATCCTAGGATTAAGATCCGCAAGGGAAATGGGAATTCAAGAGGTAGCAGTGTTCGAAGATGCCAAGTTGTTAGTCCAGTAGATCAGAAGCACTTATTAGGCCAAGCATCCTCGACTCAGGAGCTACAAGAATGAGGTATGGGATCTAATTGACAGTTTCTTCTTAGCATTTAACATTTATTTCATTCCAAGAGAAGAAAACACAGTGGCGGATTCCTTGGCTACATATGCAAGCCTTTTCAAAGTACCCTTGCTGCCCAAACTGAGGTATGATGTAGAAGTAAAATACAGGCCCTCCATACCTGACAATGTTAATCATTGGAAGGTGTTTGAGGATGATCTTGAGATAAAAAAATTCTTGGAGACTATCGAGGAGTTTTCAGAGCTGCATATTGATCAAGATTTTGTCTCTGAAGAAGGGTTGGATGGGGGTGAGTTGCTGAGTAAAATAGCAGAGCATGACATTATTCAATTGCCTAGCAATCACATTCCAACTGGACTAGTCCCATTAGAAATATTGTTCGATGGGAATGATGTAGCATTAAAGGGGAGAGTTTCAGTTGATGATGCTGACACGGCTGAGTGCAACATTGGCACACCAGAGGAGCCTAAGTTTGTCAAGCTGTCAAAGAGTTTGACCAAGGAATAGAGGGATGAATATAATGATTTGTTGAGGGAGTTTGCTAATGTGTTTGCATGGACCTACGAAGAGCTCAAGGCGTATGACACATCAATCATCATGCACAAGATCCCACTAAAAGAAGAGGCTAAGCCGTTCAAGCAGAAGCTGAGACCAATAAATCCCATGTTGTTGCCTGTCATGGAGAAATAAGTGAAGAAGCTGCTAGATGCCCAAATCATTGTCCCCTTGAGATTTTCCGATTGGGTGGCCAATTTGGTTTCGGTAAGAAAGAAGAGTGGGGAAATCATACTCTGTGTTGATTTCAGGAACCTGAATAGGAGATCAAGGAAAGACAATTATCCCCTGCCCAACATGGAGCACATATTGTAGAAGGTCTCTGGCGCATCTAGAATATCCATGATTGATGGTTTCTCTGGCTACAATCAGATATCATTCATGCCTGAGGACAGAGAGAAGACAACCTTCACCACTCCTTGGGGCACATTCATGTATGCAAAAATGCCTTTCAGATTGATGAATGCAGGAGCAACATTTCAGCGAGCCATGGACATAGCGTTCATCGGAGAGAAGGATCAGTTTGTGGTAATATATCTCGATGACATCACCGTCTTCTCCAGAACAGACAAGGAGCATTGTTTCCACTTGAAGAGGGTTTTCCTGAAGTGTCGAAGGTTCGACCTTTCTTTAAACCCCAAGAAATCTTTGTTCACCATGAAGGAAGGGAAGATATTAGGCCATATAGTGTCAGCAGAGGGAGTGAGGATTGACCCTAGCAGGGTAGAAGCACTTCAGACCCTTTCACTTCCCAGATCTAAAAAGGAAGTTCATGCCTTTTTAGGGAAGATAAATTTTCTGAGGAGATTTGTCTCTAATTTTGCTGAGTTGGTAAAACACATCAAAGCCATGCTCAGGAAGGGAAATGAAGTGAAATGGACTACTGAATCCAGGGAAGCATTTGCCCAAATAAAGAGAGCGCTGACTGAGGCACCTGTGCTAATCATCCCTGATTATTCTAAAGACTTCTTGATTTTTTCTTTTGCTTCTTGTGATACAGTAGCAGCAGTCTTGTTGCAGAAAAATGAGCAAGGGAAAGAGCAACCTATTGCCTTCTACAGCAGGGCATTGCGAGATGCAGAACTCCAGTACAAGATCATGGAGAAGCAGGTCTATGCCCTAGTGAAATCTCTCAAATATTTCAGAGTCTATGTCTTGCACTCAAAAGTCATTGCATACGTTCCTTCAGCCGCTGTGAAGGACATTCTTATACAGCCTAACATATATGGAAGAAGGGGTAAGTGGATCGCCAAGATCCTAGAGTTTGATTTGGAAATCAAGCCCACCAAGTTGATAAAGGGGTAGGGTTTGGCTAAGTTGTTGGATGAATCCAATTGCAAAGCCTTAGGAATTAGTTTCATCAATGAGCAAGCCGAGTCATTCAACTAGAATTTTCAGGATGCCTTGTCTCTAGCAACATGCTCCTGGTACAAGGATATCTTGTATTTTCTGCAAGAATTGAGGCCTCCTGATGGAATGGAAAAGAGCAAGGCGAGAGCTTTAAAGCTCAAGGCGGTCAGATACTGCCTCATTGACCAAGCCTTGTACTGGAAAGATCCTTCAGGGGTATTTCTAAGGTGCCTGGACCCACAAGAAGCCCAACAGGTTATTTTTAATTTTCATAGTGGCCTTTGTGGGGGTCATTATTTATGGAAGACCACAACCAATAAGATCCTTTGAGATAGGTATTATTGGCCCACTTTATTCCCTGATGTCTGCAGAGAAATCAAAGCTTGCATCAAATGCTAGAAATTCTCAGGTAAGCAGCAGCTCAAATCCCTACCATTAAAGCCTGTAGTGGTTTCAGCACCCTTTCAGCAGTGGGGATTGGACTTCAGCGGAAAGATTCATCCTCCCTCAAGTGGTCAACACAGGTGGATCCTGACTGCAACAGACTATTTCACCAAGTGGATAGAAGTTGTCCCCACTAGAAGCGCATCACACAAAGTAATTATCATCTTCCTGGAGGATATCATAACCCAATTTGGTTGTCTCAGCAGGATCGTCACCGACAATGTTGCTTCTTTCAAATCTGAACCTCTAATTAAGTTCTATGAGCAGTTCTAGATCTCACTAATTCACTCCACCCCCTACTATTCCCAGGGAAACGGTTTAGCGGAATCTTCTAACAAAAGCCTGATAAAAATCATCAAAAGATTGTTAGAGGATAACAAAAGAGCCTGGGATTCAAAATTGAAATTTGCTCTGTGGGTTGATCGTGTCACAACGAAGAAGTCTCTGGGTACTTCGCCGTTTCAACTAGTCTATGGAGCAGAGGCAGTTTTCCCTACTCAACTCGCCTTACCTGTGGTGAAATTCTTTTAGGAATAAAAGGGAGAACCAGATCATATGATCAGAAGAATCCATCATATAGTGGAAGCACAGCAGATCAGAGAACAAGTGAGGGACGCGGCTTACAGTCATCAGTAGAAGATCAAACAGGCTTTTGATAGAAAGGTCAGGAAGAAGGAGTTCGAGATCGGGGACTTGGTATTTAAGTGGGACACACCCAGACAGGATAAAGGCAAGCACAACAATTTCGATTCCCTTTGGATCGGCCCCTTCAAAATATCTGAGGTTCTCTCCAACAACACTTATGGATTGCAGGATCTGGAGGGTGAAGAGGTTTTCAACAACTCAGTGAATGGGCATTTTCTGAAAAAATGTTTTATTTGAGCCTTAGACAGCTCCTCTGTTTGTAAATATTGTCCTTTATCTCTTTGCTTAGTTTCTTTTTTCATGTTTTCGGCCTAATAAGTGACTCCATAGCCCAACAAAAAAGCGACTGGAGCTGCAGAAGGAGTTCTTAGAGCATCACAGGGACGACCTTATCCCCCATGGAGCCTAGTGTTAGCGATAAATGTTTTCATGAGCTTGAGAGCATTCGGGTCTGGAAGTTGCACGAAATGATCAAGTAGCAGGTCAAGCGAGCAGCGAAGTTGCGAGAAGATCAGAACTGTCCATTAAAGAGGAAATGTGTCAGAGATCAAGGGACCTCGCGAACTCGAAAGTTTGCAAGGTAAAAGCCCCAAACATTTGGTACTCCAAGTCACGAAGGCATGAGGAGCGAGAAGAGGATAGCCATTGGATTCGCACGTGGGATCGTGCATCAGAGTCTCGTAAGAAAATACCCAAGGAATTGGCCGCGAGGATCGCGAGTTTGCGAGGTTGCGAGATTTCGACCGTTGGAGCACAAGTGGCCATAACAAAGTGGTGAAGTGGAATACAGGTGGCAGAAACCCTCGGGATCTCGCTGCGAGAAGTCCTGAGGTATTGGCATTAGGATTCGTGAGTTCTGAAGTGCCAAGGTTCGTGTGAACGTGTGGCAGAGCATAAGGTGGGACCGCGTGGTCGACGGGTGGACATGCATTGGCTGGAGATAAAGTCAGCATTCCATTGAATTCTTGCATCTCAGGGACTTGCGAAATAGGAGGGTGAAAACTCGACAGTTCAACTAGCGAGGTTGCAAGGTCGCGAGGACCTGGGCCCACAGTATTGCTGATATGATCGAGGTCATCCATCTGAAGCGGCCACTTGGAGCGAGTAGAGCCATTTCGGCACTTCGCCCATTGCGACTCCAACTCGCAAAAAGCAGCTCCGTCATTTTTAGAGGTGCCAGGTGCCGAGAGAATCTCAATCCCAGGCCCACGTCATTGCCAGGAGAAATAAGAACCGTCAGATCAAGAAGGTCGAAGCACTGAGTTCAGTTTCATAGAGGATCGTCACAGTCTCCAAGCACCATCGGATCCGATCTCCATATTGTTTCTCGCCTGAAGTAAATGATGACAAGAGCGGGTGGTTGAGACTTCATCTCATTCATTAAGAGAGGGAATGGAGGTTCTGGCAAGATGTCTGCCCAAGGAGGTCCTGTGTGTCAATTTTCCCAGAGAGGCCATTCCTGAGTCCTCGACTCAACAGAAAAGTGTGTGCACACTAGCCCAGCACTTAATGGCTCAGCTACTCTCCTTACAAGATCCATGCTTAGTTAAGATGGCTCTTAAAACAAGACATCAGTACGAATGTGACTAAAGGGACACCCGACTTCGAGTGACTGTGCACGCCTCTGTGAGGTGAAGTTTCCTGAGTATATAGACTCAGTTTTTGGGTGTTTTGTAGGCATCGATGGTTGAGCAGAGCTCTTGGTTGTAAAGTTCTAATGAAGCAATGATACTCTGGTTATGTATGAAATTTTGAGACTTCTTGTCCTATGAATGCTAGTTTCTTTTACGTCTTTGTTATACTGTGTTAGAACGGCTTGGAATTGGAGGATCCAGTCGAGTTGTAGAAGTTATAGGATGATGTATGTTGGATCACTGTAAAAGTTACGTTTTGTCTGATCAGTCCTTGTGATTTTCCTTGACATCGAGTGACTTAGAATTGGAGGATCCAGTCAAGTCCCCTTTCAGTTTCTTGAGGCCCTGAACCAAGAGGATCTTGCATTCAGAGTCTTTCCTCTGCAAACTGCTGGAAGCCTATTGCCTAAAGTTGTTTGTTCACCTTTCTTACTAATTCTTCCACCTTCTCATATTTTAATCAACCCACTGGCTGAAGTTAGGTCAATACCTCCTTTGTCCCATACATGCTAGAGTCAGTCCCCGAGTTAGAGTGATATCTCCTCGAGTCTTTATCTCCATTCGGTCACCCCTTTATAAACAAATCGTGACATTAAACTGATGGGTGTCGGGCTCTGCTCCTGCAAGAAATCCAGGAGTGACTTCTGATGCCAACAGAACTGATGAGTGTATTATAATTCAAAGTGAATAAAAAATAAATTATTTCAATAATAATTTTAGTGGAGAAATTAGAAGTGGAC
>CBVK0102504384.1:0-11710 GCA_900067695.1 Picea abies
GTTTTCATTGAATCTATTATTGTTGCTTTCACTTTCGTTGGTTTGTGTCATTGCATATTTGATCTCACAAGAGCACCATAGTGAAGCAGATACAACAAAGATATAAGGAAGTAATATCTAAAGGTATGTCATGCATTCCTTCTTTGGTCACAAATTCAATGATTGTAACTTAGGGAAAGCGTCATGTCCTGTCTTGTTTTATTCTAGATCCAGGTGGATCTAGGGAGATTAGTTTATGTCCGCATTAACTGATTTATCCAATAATAGCCTAAAAATGGTCCTTTCAATTTGGTTGCACCGCAATCTCATCATATCTAAGCCTACAAACGTTCATAATGTCCATTTCAGTAGGTTCCATTCCTCCAAATATCTTTTCACTAGACCCAAAGCTTGATGTAGACCATGACCTACACAACCACATAGAGCTAGATATAGATTTAGACGTTGACCTAGGGCTTGATGTATACAATGACATAGACCCCCTAGCTCCATATAATCCTAGGCATAACTTATACTCAATCCGTAACCCTATCTTAACTCGAGCCCTGAGTGCACTATGCATATACCTTGTGTACAACCCTTGCACCCACATCACCCACATATTGGTGCTCTAACACCCACATCACCCACATATTGGTGCTCTAACCATTTCTCTATCCTTGAAAACATTTTCAATCCTAACCCCTTAGGCCTTATTTGTACCCATACCCCTCTACATTTTTATTCATAAATATGTTTGGTGTATATTAAATGCTATATATGTTGCATTAAGAGCGTGCACACACCCCTGTGACTTGACTGATTTGGTTGTTTATGCACAGTACGAACGCACATGTGCTTTAGTACACATGCATTCTAGGAATGCATGCATGCTCCTTCTGGGCATTTTTTGGTGCCAAGCACACCCCACCTCATCTATCTCATGGTCGATAAAAAATTGCGACAACTTTAGACAAAAACATCCCGCAGAGACATGTTTTAGTTTTTTTAGTGGTATTGTTAGATTCATAAAGACTTTTGTGCTATTGCCAGACCATTGCAGGAAAATTTGGAAAACAACTTTGTCAAGTGCAATTGAAACTGTTGTTTGTATATAATTGTGTCTTATTTGAATTGGAAGACAATTTTTTCCAAGTGAAATTGGAATTGTTGTTTGTATATTCTTATGTCTTATTGGAATTGGTAGACAAATTTGTCAAAGTGCGATTGAAATTGTTGTTTGTATCTTCTTGTTTATTCTTGGACTTGGAAGACAAATTTTTCCAACTGCAATTGGAATTGTTGTTTATATCTTCTTGTGTCTTCTTGGAATTGGAAGACAAATTTGTCCAATTGCAACTAGAATTGGAATTGGAATTATTAGATGTGTCTTCTTTTGTAATACAAAAGAAAATTTATCCAGTTGGTTGTGCCTTATTACATAATACAAAGATAAATTTGTGGTGGGTGTTTGGAAGCCAATTCTTATCTTTAAACATGGGGAACCACCGGATTCGAGAAAGAAATTCAAGAAAAAAAAACGATCGAAAAGGTAGAAGAAGAAAGAGAAAAAGAAAATTTATGTATGTCAAAGCGTAGGATTTTAGAAGAGGGAAATCCAATTTCTAGTGGAATAGATTCTGTCATTGTTTCTCCTCCATCACCATAAGAAAAGAGAAAGATTCCATTAGAGAGAAATCCAAACAATATCTCATCAAGAAAACTTTTTGTGGATGACCAAATGATGGAGGATTTTCATGGAGCTGATTACACAATGGATGAATTTAGAGAAGCAATTTGTGTACAACATTATCGTGAACAAGGCCCATGGTGAAATCTCTTGTTGGAAAGTCAAATGTTCCAGAAACTAGACAGTCCCATGTCCACTCTCCTCCCATAGTTGATCCGCCAGTGATTGAAGGGGAAGGAACTGCAACATTGTTAACTCCACAACAGGGAGGTCAAGAGTCCTAGAATAGGGTTTCATTGTCCCTACGTATATTTATCACTATGTGACAAAGAACTCCTAAATGCATTCAAGTCAATGAAAGTGGTATAGAATCACTTGAAGGTAAGTTACCTAACCAAACTATTCTTTATCACTCTTATAAAATCATTCAAGAATATTTTGAGCCAAAATTTGATGTTGTTAAATGTCAATTATTTTTATCTTTGTTAAAATCTATAAGTTTGACTACTATTAGGAGAATTTCAGGCATTAAAATAGTCATCAGTGTATAAACAAGTCATCATATAGTATGAAACCTTGTAGATTCTTTTCAAATAATTGGTAAGAAGTTTCGTTATAAAGACCACAATGTAGCCTAAGGTGTCTTGTCTCAATCAATTGTTAGCAAGATCACAAGAAAACATTGTTTTCTACAAAAAACCTCTCACCTCTTGAAATCCAATGTCAAAACCCTTAGAAAGTATTCTTGTAAACGAGATAGCCTCGACACAGGTGCCCCAACATATTTCATTGGAATGCTACCTCGTTCTCACATGAAGTTAATTGGAGTGGTTAAGGGACTAGTTCAAGATTTCTAGCATGAGAACACAAGGCCCTCTTCCAACCAAAAATATGTACTAAAATTGAGAAGGGGATCTCAGGACCATGAACCCCATATTAAACACTACCTTGACATCACACAGACATAATTCCCTGGCAAATGAAGATTCACTAGTAGATGGAGCACTAGGTTGTACAACCTACTCCGATACAACCTCTACTATGGTAGTCTTTGTCGATGGGGACAAAAGTGGTGGTGGGGGTGGGTGGTAGAAAGGTGGGCTGTGATGGACCCTCACAAGTTGTACAAGTGATTCCAACACCTTAGTCATGTGGAAAGGAAACCTAGAAACAACGCCTAGGTGCCCAAGGGGTGAAATACTACTATACCTAGCAAATATATTAGCACACTGCATACATATGAATAAAATTGAACTATTAGTACCAAATAATAAAATTCAAAAACATAAAAATAATAATTTGAGAATTATAAGATATTTAAATTTACACATGATTTTTGTGACGTTGGTGACTTGTCCATCCCAGATGGACAATCCTTGATATCATCTGGTGCCAAATCCTGTAGAAACAAGAGAACATATAAATTTTTTGAGGATGAGATAAAATAAAGAAATGACTATGATGAATCTATCAAATGTGATACATACATGTGTGTACGGTGCACCCAATGAACATGTTGCCTCTACTATTGTATCAGTGGTGGGGCTAGGAACTGATGCATCCATAGGCGTAGAGGGTCTATTGTTGGGACACGACCACTAAAAAACAACATACAATCAAATATCTATATAAATACACAAAATAAAAACTAAATATATAATAATGAAGAACATAGAGACGGTTAAGATACTAACCTCCCCCATGAAGCTATGTTGTGCACTGGGCTCTATAGTCCCATAAAATGTATGCATGTATATCGAGCATCTGTGAGGCTCACATGGATGACTGTTATTTCCATGTGCCCTCTCTTCCTTGTAATTTCCTGTGCATGTTGACACTCCAAATCCTCTATCAATGTCACTGGCAGGCACCTCCTGCTAATATAGTGCAACAAGGCTACTTTGTTGCACTAGGCTACGAGTCAAAGAGGAGATGTCTAGATGTACTTGTTGCAAGTTATCTGCAACATGAGGATGTTGGGTAGGGGGGTAAGGCCTTCCTCTGGGGGGACGAGGACCTAATTCAAGGTCGCACCTGTCATTCTCTTGTCCTTGTGTAGACCCTCGACCCACCCCATGGAAGTCACCAATGTCAAAGTAGTTGGCATTCTTACCCATAATAAACTCAACCCATAATTTTCTCAAAAAATATAAGGGCATCTCCCTGTTATTGTAGGGAAGTTTATCAAAAACCATGTACCACCTATCCATCCATATTTGATTAATTTAGGGATGGATGCACTAGTCAATGGAGACGTGTTTCCAATTCAATGGTATTTCTTTTCCATTTATAGGATCCATAAAAATAGACAATATTTGTTGTTTTGAAATGCCCAGTTCTTTGACTTGGTTTCTATCCAAACCAGTGATATAGTACTCATACATTTGTGCCCTATAATCCTAATTAGAGGCCAATTTCCCTTGGTCACTTTTAATGGAATACATAATGATATCCAAAGAAGTGGCCAAGGAGACTCTGCTAGGCTCTCTAGTCTCCCTTAACTCTCTAGTCTCCCTTAATTGTTCCTCAAGGGTTCGTAATATAACCAAACTCTCATCAATTTCAATGTTTACATTATGTGGTGGTGGTGGGTTGGGGTTTTGATCTTCTTGGTTTTCTTGTGAGGGGTTTAAATTGTCTTAGGATTCCATTTTATTATATATGTTACAATTTAAAAGCCATGACATGTAAATTAGGTTCATTTTTTATTTAAAATACAAAATTACATTTTTAAAAAAAAATTAGATTACTGGGAGAAAATTACTAAATTGGAATGACTAAATAGGATTAAAACTAAGAAAAAATTAACATACATGGACATGGTGTCCCCCTCCTCCATTTATTCCTCTTCTCTATCTCCACTATATTTTTCCAATGAGAGAAGCGTGAGCGCTATTTGGGCACAAATCGCACTTGGGCCCTTAATATATTTTTATTAGTAAGATCGTGCACATGGTTTTCCCACTATACCTAGGTGTAAATATATGTGGAGGTTCGATCATATCTTAACCTATATGCATAGCAACACATGTGCGTTCCTAATAATGTGCACGTGTTCCTGCGAGTGCACATTCTTAATCATGTCATTGCCACTTTTTCGGCCACCAAGTCCTTGCAATCACCCTTAGACAACCTTTTCTTATAGTATCAGTCATACATATCGTTGTAAAATACTATGTTGATGTCTTAGGCACAACCCTAGAAGAATAAAATAAAAACACGCAAAAAATCAGCCTTATGCTTAGTCTAAGACATACAAACACAAATCCTTGAGAGAAATTATGCGACATGAGAAGAAGAAAGAAAATGAAGAGATTTATTTGCAAAATGAGAAATTCAGTTTCATATCAAAGGATTAACAATCCTATTATGATGATCTCACCTTTTAAATATGCTCCCAATGCTTCTTTGAGATGTTTTTCCCTAACAATTAGGGTTTATATTCTTTTGAAAGTTTCCCACATGCTTCTTATATTTAGAATGAAGAGTAGATCCTATAAATAAATGATCTTTTAAACACTCATTAATTAATTAATTAATTGAAATTCATGCCTCCAAGTGTGACCCACTTCACCTTTTTATAAAATTTATTTAATAAACTTTTATTTTCCAAACTCTGAAGTTGACTGCCTGAAAACACTGACAATATTTTAATTTTCCGAGCATGATAACTGACTTCTCAAACATGGAAACAATTCTAGAAATAATATTCATTATTTTTTATTTTCAATGATTCATCCTAAGAAAAATTTGGAGGTTTAGATCTCAACTTATGGCCTCGGGAGGTCGAGGTTCCAAATAGATTTCCCAGGAAGCTATGAAAAGAGAGATGAGTGTTATTTTAATTTATAGAATTAGTATTTTCAAATAAACCATCAAAACATATTCTATTGTATTCCTTGTCAAATTTCCTTTCCGACGAATGCTCGTTTTTCCAAAACGGACACCAAGAACTCAATATATGAGCTTAGGAAGTTCTTTGTCGAGGATTCGTCAATCTGGTTCATGGATAAATATTTTCCCTTAATTTAATTCTTCCCTTTTTACTCCCACATTCATTTAGGAAGGGAAAAAATTATTGTTTATAATGAATATGCCTCCTTTACCATTCATGTGTGAAATAAAGGAACCCATGGAAGCCTTAGTGTAGCTCTCGTGCCTTGGTAATATTTTGGTTTCCCAGTAACTAACCAATCATTGCTCAATCAACCTGTGAATGCATGACAAGTCACATCCAATCACCACCCAATTACCTACCATGTCATTATCCAATCATCTCTATCCATACATGTGTCACCCAGGGGTAGGTGCATGTAACTTTCACATGTCATCTAGGGATAGGTCCATATAACTACCACATGTCCAAAATGGTAGGTCCACAAGAAGGGGGAAGAAACTTAGGATAAAAAACAATGTTGAAAAATTAAATGAAGTGTTCGTGGAGTTAAAGAAATGTGAAGGTAAAGGAGGTAGGTGAGGAGATAAAACTTCAAGACATGGGGAAGTGGAAAGTTTAAGGAGGAATGAGAGTAGAGTGGAAAGAAGAAATAATGGCTAAGTATAAAGTGGCTAAGGAAAACAAATCAACAAAAGCATCCTAGAAAAACATTATTACAGAAATTCGAAGAGGACTTGCTTGAAGAATAAAAACCCTAGGATTGATGCTTTGATACCAAATTTTATGAGCCAATGCCTTGAGAATGATAAAAAAAATCAATGAATAACAATCCACTTCAAGGGAGAAACATTATTTTACAATATATTCAATGTACAAGATGAGATATGATGAGATAATATGCTTCTATGATTAGGTCTCCTTGGTATATGTATAGGAGATAAATGGTACAATTATAATGAAAGTGTGCATTGAAGGGTTCTATCCTACATACAAATATAACACTAGAAATATAATAATTCAATATCTAGGGATTGATAAGGGGTTTTATACATAACATGGGGTTTTATCTAGGGATTGATAAGGGATTTTATACATAACATGGGGTTTTATCTAGGGATTAACATCTAACCTATGGTCTATGATGGACACCAAGCTCACAAAATCGACTTCCTTTCATCCCCAACTAGATGGACAAACAAAATTACTCAACTAGACAATTGTGCATATCCTACACATGTACATCTCCAAGCATCCACTTACATGAGATGAGAGTCTTCCATATTTTCAACATAGCTATAACATAGTCATCCGTAACTCTATTCACCACAACCCTTTTAAAGTGTTCATGGGGTTCCAACCATTGGACCCCATTGATATAGCTATCTCCATTATGTCTCCATCGATAGAGTCCTCCCACACTTAGCCTGAGGTAGACAAAGAATCCAAATTTGTTGAACGGATCCAACACCTCCAACAACAAGTCCATGATATATTGAAGAAGGTCAATGCCAATTATATGCAATGACATGACCACAATCAGGTTCCTTGCAAGTTTCAGGTTGGTGGCAAGTTATGGTTTCATTTGTATAAAAAACGCTTCACACATTATGCATAGGAATCTTAGACCATTCCAATATGGGCCTTACACCATCACAAAGGTTGTGGGTGACAATGCTTTTGAATTGAGTATTCCCCCTTTCCTTGTATTACATCAAGTATTTAATGTGGAACTACTTCAACCATATTTCCCACCTCTCTTGGACACATAAGAGGTTCCTAATTAATTACCCCCTACAAAACTTAACCTTGGTTGCATTGCACGAGCTCGAGTGGATCAGATCATGGACACTAGGATGAAGGAAACCTACCAAAAGAATATACGACTCTATCGGGTTGTCAAAATAGGCCAACTACTTCAACAAGGAAAATGGCTCACCAAGGTTCATATTCAACAAATTTTTCCCCATATCCTAAGGTAACTTGACACAATGGGGACCATTGCTTTGTAAGGGGGAAGGACTGATCAACTCAACTAAAAACAAATAAATTTAAAACATAATCAACTATTTTATTTTCAAGTCTATAAATCGAACTTCTATTTTTTAAAAACGTTTTTATTTATATGCAAAACCAAGTAAGCACACAAAACTCAAGGAAAAAAATTATATTTTCACATCAAATAATTTATTTTTAATCTAAATTATGATTTTGAAAAGAACATACGGGGATCTTGTAGTGTTTTGTAGGCATCATCTAAGTGGATAGGGTTTACCCTATCCATTGCTTGTTCACGTTGTTCCCTGAATCAAACGAGTGTTTGATGCATGTACATATTCCCTCGTCAGTCATCCCCTTCATTTCGAGTTGGATACTCATTGCTCTAAGTTTCTCTAACCACTGACATTGTGTTACGTTTGCTTCATCATGGACAGGACTTGAAGAACTTCTTCTTCAGAAGAATAATCTTTTTCTTTTTTGATTAGATCTTCCATATCTGCTAGTGGGAAACATCCTAAGAAACCCAGGTTTGTTAGTAAGATTTAATCTATTTGTAATCTAGATATAGTGTTGTTTGAGGGAAAAAAATCTATAAATTTTTGCATGAGAAAGACTTGGTAGGGAAATTTCTTGGCCTCTAGCCTAGTCCTTGAGTAGTTGAAGAATAGGTCGATGATGTTCCTGAAGTATTATTATGCTTTATTGTGACACGACTTTCTTTGTATGCATTTTGGATAGTAAATAAGAGAAATAAACGGTCTTTAGATCGGGCTCCTACTTCATAGGCACTAGGGGAATGTTCATTTTCCACTAGACTCTTAATTTTGATCCAAATATGGAAATATTTTCTACTTCCGTTTGGATCAGACTATCACACCTTCCCATTATTTTTGGGGGTAATGAATTCCTTTAAAATTATAGGAAATAAGTTGGGCAGTTACATTACCCATGTTGAACCAAAATCAAATATTTCCACTTGTGCTAGGATTTGCATGTAAGTAGATTTTGAAAAGGGCCTACATAAGGGGATCAACTCGACTTATATGCAAGCCCTTGACTATGAGAAAATTCCATACAAGCCTAACTCATGTCATGAATATGACCACTTTGTTAAAAATTGTCCAAAAGAAAAAGAAACCCATCCATCTTCTAATAATATTTGTCCTAAAAATAATCCTAAGCAAGAACCCTTTAAGCAAGTTTCAAGAAGGTGTAAGAAACAACAAAGTCAATCAAAGAAGACCTCCTCAACGTAGCAGTCAAAGTAGTAGCCTAGAAAGGATTTTGAGCTCAAGATGGTTTGGAATATGCAAAGGGATTTTTGTGAAAATAGTCATCCAAAGCAAAGTCATCTAAAAAAGGTTTACTTTCATCAAGCAACAAGTACGAAGTTCTAGGGAACTTAGAGGAAAAGGAAATTGAGCAAAAAGTTGAAACAAAGCAAGTAGTGCACCTAAAGTCTATTAATGGTTTGGATCCATCCTCTGAGGAACTAGTAAACAATGCAAAAATTGAAAAGGATAAATAAAGATGAGAAAAAAGAGGGCATATCCACATGAGTTAAACACCTTGAGGAAACCACTCACGCAAACATACTAAGGACCAATACACTAGGGTATTACATGGTTAAAACTATCAAAGAGGGAAGTAGTGCATGGCCCTAGCCACCAAAACCATTTGAGGAAATATATTAATTCAAAACAAAAATAATTTACATGATTTTCTCACAATCTATCATCATCAAATGACCATTCAAGATCTTTAAATATATATTATGAGATAATTGGGTGCTAACCCATATATAAATAACCATTAATATCAAGGATAATATGAACCATTATATCACTTTATGTCTAGAATAAAATTGTGATCATCACATTAGACAATTAAAAATGAAAACTAAAAAAACACACTTTACATAAAGACGCGTTAGACCAAGTTGATATTAACTAGCTCCTAAGTCTCTAAATATCCTAACATCCCCTCTAAAGAAAAACTTGGGATAGAATTGGAGTATTTACAAAAATGACACAATAGCATAATGAAGGATGCATTAGATCCTATTCCCCATTAATGACAACTTCTCAAACTCCTAACTTGGATCAAAGTTTGAAATATTTTTCTTATGTAAGAGATTTGTGAATTTTTTTGTAATTTTATCATCTATAAGGAAATAGTGCACTTCAATAATGCAATTTCTTATGTAAGAGATTTGTGAAAAAAATTGTAATTTTATCATCTATAAGGAAATAGTGCACTTTAATAATGCAATCTTCAAGAATATTTTTGATGAATTTCATATATATCTCAAAGTGTTTTTTGTGCTAATGTTGGACTAAATCTTTTGTGATTTGAATGTAACTTTGATTATCACGCAGTGTGTGGTCGAATGTTGCTACTGAAATCCAAACCCTGAAATGATATATCAAATACAAAGAGATTCTTAAATTGTACTAAATGCTTCTAGATACTCTTCTTCTAGTGAATAAAGAAGAAATGCATATTGTTTCTTACAATCCCAAGTGATAGGTCCAAAACCAAGACTCAAAACATAATTTGCAGTAGAACTTTTATCATAAGGGTCATTAGCCAAATCAAAATTAGTGAAACCAACCAACAAAGGAACTCCCCTTGAACTCTAATGTATCCCAATCTAAATTGTACCCTAAATATACCAAAGTATCCTTTTTTATTCTTTCAAATGAATCTCATGGGGTGTTTTCATATACTAGGAAAAAATAAAAATAGAAAAGGAAATATCAGGATAGGTATGAGTCAAATAAAAACTCCTACCAACTAACTGATGGTACAAAGTGGCATCCACTTCAATTGTAGTATAGGTGGCAGTAAGTTTGAATCTAAATTGGAAGGGAGATGGGGTTGTCTTACAATATTCCATGTGAACTTGGTGAATAAGGTCACATGCATAATTATCCTAGGAAAGAGAAATTTCTCCCTTCGTTTGCAAGACTTGAAGGCCAATAAAATAATGCAAATATCCTAAGACTGTCATTTTAAATTTCTTCTTAATACTACATTTCACATGGGTTATAAGTTTGGGGTAACCACTAGTCATTATAAGATCATTAACATAAATAAAAAGTATCATGGGGTTCTTAAATTCTCTCTTGGTATAAACATTAGGGTTAAAATCACATCTAGAAAATTCAGTGTCGAGAAGAAAACTATCCATTTTAGCATACCAAGCCTAAGGAATTGTTTCTAAGGATTATTCTACAATTGATTTTGGATCATCAATTCCTAAAAAATGAAATTGTTTCTAAGGATTATTGGCACTCTCACCAACTATTTCTCATGTTGTGTTGACCCAAATAGGAATTTTTGGTATTGTTATAGGTTCATGTCCAATGAAACCAAATAGAGGAAGGTGAATAGGTAAAGGTGGATTTTCATATTCATTGTCATCGTTTGAAGAGGAAAACAAAATAAGATCACTAGTAGAAACGTTGGGAATAGAAGATGGAATAATTTATAAAGATGGATTGCAAGCTAAATATGGCACAAACAATAAAATAGGTTCATGGGCCAAGATACCAATTCATCAAAATTAACATATCTCCTAACAATATTTTCATTGTAATGAGGTTGAATTTTATAACATTTTGTGTCTTGAGAATATCAAATAAAAATGCACTTCTCACTTTTAGGTTGTAATGATTTCCTTTTTTCATTAGGAATGTGAGCTCGTCCTTCACTAGAAAATGCATGAAAGTGTCTTGGATTTGGTTTAATTTTACTCAATGCTTCTTTTGATGTTATATTTATTAAATTCTCTATTGTAGTGCAATTAACTATGTAATTAGTACAATTAACTATGTAATTAGTACAATTAAAAGATTCCACTTTAAAATGATGACTTAATCATACAATTTGCATGTGATTCTTTCTCTAGCAACACCATTTTGTTGTAGCATATATGGGCATGCCAATAACTATAAAAAGATACAAAGGGGTCAAGGCATTACAAGAGACACATTTTTCAAAATCTGTCTCAATGACGTTAAGAATAGAGTTGAAACAAATAGGGGTAATTTTAAGAATGGAAATTTATTTTGATATGTAGAAACCTTGGAAAATCTTATTGGTCCTTTATATGTCAACTATAAATGTTTGGCGATATTTTT
>CBVK0102504386.1:0-12597 GCA_900067695.1 Picea abies
AGTATCCTAATAGGCCACAAGTCTCAGGTAACTCCATGGAGAGTGTATTCTCCTTTGTACTTGCATTATTTACATACCAGATAAAAAAAAAAAAAAAAAAAAAAAAGAGCATCCTCACCTTCTAGCTGGATTTTTTCTTGTAAAAGTTTCCCAGAGAAAATATTTGTGTCATTTTTTGAATAGTGTGTGATTTTATTTTATTGTTCTCTATTTTTTTCATTTTATCTATTTAATGCATAAGAAGAAAATCGAGAACCAAATATTATGGAAATCTAAAGGAATTTAACCTTCATAGGTAGATTTCACTTTTATTTATCAGATCTATTGTGAAGAAATGTTCTAGTGGAACATCCACAAAATTTTATATATCATATTGGTATTGGAGCAATTTTTCTTTCGGGAATTTGTGGGAAGTTGCAAGGCCTAGGAATCATCTTAAAGAGAAGTCATAGAAACCATATCCATGAAGGATGAGTCTATTCATAACATTCCTTGTGATCTAGTAGAAGAGATATTTGAGAGGTTTGAAGCACAAGTTGGCAACATGAGTTGCAATATGAGCCTCCTCATGGTATCTCTAGAAAGAAATATCAAACCATTTGGATATGATGCATGCTCTAAGTCATAGATTAGATCAAAGGGGAAATCAAGAGATTAACAAGACTTAAGAAAGGAGTCCCAGAAAGAATCCGAGAAAGAGAAGTTGAGTTCAAGTGTCATTAACCCTTCATAGTCCATATTCAAGATGGAAGAGAAAGTGGACATAAAACAATACCAAGGTGATATTGATGCATTAAAAATAAATCATTGGTTGCAACAACTCGAAGTCTATTTTAGCGATCACCATATAGATGAAGAACACAGTATTTCATTTTCTATATTAAATTTACAAGGCCATTCTTTAACTTGGTACGAAATCCATACATAAACAATTAGTCTAGAGGGTGATCCATGAATAACTAGGTGGGAGGACTTCAAAACTATCATCAAATCCCAATTCTACCCTATCAGGTATGTCAAGGACTAATGGATCTGGTGGCACTACTTTAGGCAGAGGAAGGGGTAAAGTCTACAAGAGTACACCACTGAGTTTATTAAGATGTTCATCATCTTGGGTATCTCTACCAAGAAACCAAACATACTACTCAAGTAATTGGGGGTTTACATAGTCATGTATGAAAGCAAGTGATTCTCTTCTAGCTAAGGATGGTGGATGAGGCATGTGTACATGCACAATACCTGGAAAACATAGGCCAAAATGGATGAGGCATGTGTACATGCACAATACCTGGAAAACATAGGCCAAAAGAAGGGGCAACCAAGTGGTTGGAAGAAGAAAGAGCAATAGAAATCTTCCAAGGGGGGGAAGAAGAAGTGAAAAGGGGGCAAAGATAAGAAGAAAAAAAACACTACAAATCAATGCAAATACCCCAACAGCCATTGCAATCATTTCAACATTGATGGTCATGTTGAGGAAAAATGTTAGACACTACATCCAGAGATGAACCCAAAGAACCACAAGAAGGATAGAAAGAAAAAAAACTTCTAGCCATAGATTCAAGTAATTAAGTTGAAAGTAGTTCCAATGTGGATGAAAATATTGTCTACACATCTATGCAAAAGGAGGTGAATCTGAGTATCCTTCATCACATGGAACAAAAGGATATTACCAAGCTCTTCCACATGAATATTCAGGTCAATAATACCAAGAAAGATGATTTGTTTAACTCTGGTTCACAAGATAATCTCACAGAAGCATATCTGGTCATGAATATTGGATTGGAGGTTGATGATCATATTATCCCCTATCCATTGGGTTGGGTAAACAAGGATGTAGATGTCGAGGTAACAAAGCAATTCATAGTTAAATTTGTTGTAAGTGATTATTTTATAGATGAAGTATAATTTGATGTAGTACCACTATATGTATGTGGAGTAGTGTTTGGAATCGCCTAAATTATATGAGGGATGATATATTCATGTGAAGATCCAATTAGTACCACCTCTTCAAGGAAGAGAAATCATTTATCATCAACACGCACAAAGGAAAATCATAACTTTCACTAGTAAGTAACAATCAATATAATCAATATATTAGATCTAGCAAGAAATACGTTTTACTTTTTCAGAGAGAAAAGAAATCAAGTGAAGAGTATTTAAAATTAAATAAATCCATGGAAGGGTGTACTAAGGAGAATAAACATCAATTGTTTGATTTTCTATAGGAATACAAAGGAGTGTTCCAAGAGCCTAAAGGGATACAAACTAAGATGGAAGTGAAGCATGGCATCCAATTACTGCTAGACTCCCCATTGTCGAATATTGGGATATATAGATAGTTCTTTTTGGAAGAAAATGAAGTAAAGAAGCATTTTCAATAGTTGTTGGAGTAGGGTGTCATTTGAACAAGTACATCACCTTATGGATCATCCATCATAATTATTCCCAAAAAGGATGGGAATTGGAGAACATGTATCGATTACAAGGAATTGAATCACATTACACTAAAGAATTGATACCCTCTACCAAGGATCGATGATCTATTGGACCAGTTGCAACATGCCAAGTACTTCACTAAGATGGATTTGAAATCAAGTTATCACCAGGTACAAGTCAAAGAAGAAGATACATTGAAGACTACCTTCAAGACAAGGAAAGGTATGTATGAGTGGTTGATTATGCCATTCGTTTTATGCAATGGAACAAGTACATTTATGATACTAATGAATGATGATTTACACCCTTATCTAGATTCATTTGTTATTATTTATTTGGATTATATGATGTTTTATAGTGCTACATTGGGGGGGGGGCACATATCACATCATATGTAGGTGTTCGAGACCTCGAAGAAGCACCAAATATTTTCCAATACCAAGAAATGAAAGTTTTCTCAACAATATTTAGTCTATCTGAGGTACGTGATCAGTGGAGGCGAGAACTATTGATACTCACATTAATACTAAGAGGGGGGGTTGAACAATATTTCATTAACATTGTATTTTTTATTTCCTTTCAACCAATTAAGTTATTTATAAATGCACACATAATTATGGATACAAGAAGAAATCAAAATATCCATCTAATTTATTTAGAAGTGCACACTTAATGACAAATACAAGAAGAAATTAAAACATCACGATGAAAACATTACACAAATATTTTTACGTGGAAAACTAATGCGAGAAAAACCACAGAACATCTTCTTTACGTTCTTCTGCAAGCACCAACTTACAAGTTATAAATTTTCAATTCAACAGGCACCCACCTGTCATATAAAATGAGGACACCAATCCTCTCAGGAACCAACCTACCCAAAATAATGAGGACACCAATCCTATCAGGCACCAACCTGTTACAAAAATATGAGGAAACCAATCCTCTTAGGAACCAACCTATTACACAAATATGAGTACACCAATCCTTAGTGAGATTTGACTCACCCTAGCACCACCCTACCACCCTAAACTCAAAAAACATTATTACATCACTAAATATTTCAACCAATCCCAGAAAATTTACATTTTTGTTCCTATGAACTATTATAGTATCATATTCCATGTCACTTCACACACACTTTCACGATCAAAGCACATCCATACTTATACTAATTTTCCTAAGTTCACCTTCATGTATGTGGACGTGTAATAGTTACAATCTGGACAAAATTTGACTACATCAAAATCATGCCAGTTATGATTTTGTATTAATAAAGCATGACGGTTATATCATTGAAAAACTTTGACCATATCAAAATCCTGTCAGTTACAATTTTTTATAAATAAAGTATGTGGATGCATGACTTTTACATTGTGAAAAAAAATTGACTAAATCAAATGGACCAAGTATTCCTTCAACTGTGATCCAGATTATCCAAGAATCTCCTAAATAATGATTAAATAATTTCATTATGGTCTACAAAGAATCTACTACGTATATAGAACCAAAGAGAAATACTCAAGCCACAAGTCTTCATCCTATCGAACTTGTCCTATAATGTGCTTACTGAATCTCCCCATCAGACTTTAAGCTCCCATGGTGACTTGTTCTATCATATTATAATTTGGACTTCATCTCATCACACTCCATTGCACCATTCTTCTCACTGGCTCAAGGCACCCTCAAAATTTTCATCTACGCAATATTCTACACACTCTATCGGAGTTCACTCTGTCACTTGTCACTTTTCTCAAAACACCGTCATGTTGCAGCATAAACATCCACTAATTCATTTCACTATCATAAAAAATGGAATTTTTCACATTCCACTTTACTTATGTATTGTGTCATATCTTATCCTCCTATTCTATGTGCACTCATGGAAGACTCAATCAATTATGTGATTTATTTTTCATTGTTGATCCCTTCATCCTTCAATCCTTATGCACAATTCTATTTTAACCATTTCATGATTTCTTCTAGGAGTTCCATTTCATTTGGATCAACAATAGTACAGTAGAAATAATCCCTCTACACACTTCCTTTGTAATCATTCCATGCACTTCCTCTGCAAGCATTCTGTGCACTTCCTCTTCCCCTGCACCAACTTAGTGCCATATTGTCTATGCACCATAATGTCTGTGACCTTGTTGAAATCAATGACAACATATACTCAATATAATACCCCTTTTTCATTGATGGAAACTCTTATTATGGAGTTTATCCCCTCGTCAGTGTGTTCCTCTGGCCTTCACCCTCGCTTGTTGTATGATCCTCTTTGTCACAGTTGTATGTTTATCCCCCTTTGAAATCAATGGAAAAGGGAATTGTCCTTCTAATTTCACACATCATGAGAGTGACTCCCTCTATCAGAATGATGTATTTCCTGCTGCTCAATTTCTTGCACTACTCCCTCTGAGGCTAGGCAGGTATTTCATCAACCTCCAACTTGTCATGAATATTTATGTGCCCTAATAAGGAGTGGGAAGGACTCCCAACTTCTCTCTGAGGTACTCAAAGGATTCCCTAGGTAATGTCTTGGTAAATATATCTACAATCTTCTCTTTGGAAGGAACGTATTGTAATTTAACCACCTGATCCTGAACCTGTTCTCTAAGAAAGTGATACTTGATGGGGATATGCTTAGTTTTAGAGTATTGAATAGGATATTTGGAGATATTAATAGAACTTGTATTGTCACACATATTGAAACAGGTTGATCATAGGGAACTTGAATATCCTTGAGATTGGTCTTTAACCACAACACTTGCGTACAACAAAATGTTGCAACTATATACTATGCTTTAGTTGTAGAAAGAGAAATGGAAGTTTGTTTCTTGTTGAGCCAAGATATTAAACAACTTCCAAGGAATCATGCACCTGCACTAGTTCTTTTTCTATCATCAATACTTCCTGACCAATTTGCATCTGTATAAGATCTAAGAATGAGGTCTATGTTTTTTGGATACCACAATCCATAATCAATAGTGGCTTGCAAATACCTGAATATTCTTTTGACTGCAAGAACATGAGTTTCGTTAGGATTGGCTTGAAATCTACCTACCAGAACAATTGTTTGTGTGATGTCAATCCTTGAAGTTGTGAGAAAGATTAAAATGCCTATCATAGACCTATATATGCTATGATATACTTCTAGAGCATCATCATCCTTGCTGAGTTTACAACTGGTATTCATTGGTGTGCAATTTTCCATGCCAAATTTATTCAATATTGCTTTGAGATATTTACTTTCATAAATGAAAATTCCCTTTTCTGATTGATGAATCTATAACCCAATAAAGGAGGAGAGTTATCCTAACATAGACATCTTAAACTCCTATTGCATTTAAACAACAAAATTCTTTCTCATTAATCTAATATTACTGCCAAAAATAATGTCATCAACATACACCACAATAATTAACAAATCATTACCTTTGACCTTGATGTATAAGTTGCTATCAACAATTCCCTTTTTGAATCCTTGTTGGTGCAAATACCTATCTATTCTATAATACCAAGCTCTTGGATCCTGTTTAATCCCATACAAATATTTCTTTAGTCGACAGACATAGTTCTTTTTGTTAGTAAGAAGAAAACCTTCGGGTTGCTCCACATAAACTTCTTCCTCAAGTTCACCATTTAAACATGATTATTTGATATCCATTTGATAAACTTTGAATTTTTTGTAGCATACAAAATACAAAAACATCTTGATAGCTTCAATTATTGCAACATGAGCAAAAATTTCTTCAAATTCCACTCCTTCAACTTGAGAATACCCTTTGCATACTAATCTGGCCTTGTTTTTTACTATTTTTCCATCAATTTCATTTAACTTGTTTCTATATACCCATTTAGTTCCAATTACATTCTTGTCATTTCGTCTTGGAACAAGATCCCAAGTATTATTTGTCTCTTTTTGGTCTAGTTCTTCATTCATGGATTTGACCCAATGATCATCCTGGATTTCTTTCACAAATGTTTGGGGTTCAATCATGGACAATAGTGCAAGTTTTGCAAAGGTAGATGTATCTATAAGTTTTCTTCTAGTTTGTACTATTTCCTTATTTCCAAGAATCTAAATTTTGGGGTGATGTTTTTTAACATAACTTAATGGGGTCCTTGGTTGTGATGTTTCCATTCTCTCTTCTTCTTCTTAATCCTCTTGTTCTTATTGCTCGCCCATTACATAATATTGTAACTCATTATTGATTGGTTCATTATATTGCTCATTATGTTGTTGATATCTCACTGAATGAATTGGTCCCTCATCTACCTTGCATCTATGTTCTTAATTATCTTATGGAGCCCTTTGTTATAGTACTTGTCTCCTTTACTTCTGGAGGAGTATCCTAGAATAATTCCTTCATCAGCATTGGAATCAAACTTAAGTAAATTGTCTTCATTTATTTCAATGTAGCATTTTCTTCCAAAAAAATTGAGGTTCTTTATTGATGTTGATATTCCATGCCATAGCTCATAAGATGTTTTATCACTAGTTACTCTTGTATGTGCCTTGTTGAGAATGTTGACAACATTTTGAACAAACTCTCTCCAAAAGGTTATGGGTACTTCTGATTCATCAATCATGGCCCTGACCATTTCTTGAATTGTTATGTTCATCCTTTCTACTACTACATTCTGTTGAGGGGTTATGGCAATAGAAAAATCTCTCTTGATCCCATGTTTTTCACAAAAATTATTGAATTCATTAGATGTGAATTCTCCTCCTCCTTCTGACCTTAGGAATTTCATTTTTAAGTCCATTTCATTTTCTACATGTTCTTTGAATATTTTAATTTTTTCAAAAGCCTTGAATTTATGCCTCAACAATCGAACCAAAGCCATTATGGTATAGTTATCAATTAACAAAATGAAATATATTTCACCTCAAGGAGATTTTGTACTCCTAGGGAAACAAATATATGTATGAATTAGCTTAATAGGTCAAGTGGTTGAGTGTTCTTTTTCTTTGAATTGAACTCTTGATTATTTTCCAAAATTACACGACTTGTAGAAAATATTCTCTTGTTTGAAGATCTTAGGAATATCTCTCACAACATATTTTCTTCCTAGATAAACAAGCTAATTAAAACTAAGATGACCTAGTCTTTTGTGCCAAAGCTATCTCTCATCAGGTCTACCAATGCAACATTTTTCTTTTCCTTCTTCTAGAACATACACATTCCCTATATTCTCCTTTTCTTTTATTTGATTTATCAATACTTCTTCCTTTATTTTGGGTTTTCCTAGATGAATTTTTAAGATGACCATTTATTCACTGACCTTATTATATTTGTCTTTGTAGACCTGCAACAATTCTTTTCTTAATCTATTCTTTTGCTTGAGTCGAGAGATTTCCTCAATAGCACTAATGAGTTATCCTTCCATGTATACTACAACTTCACACTCTTCTATGTCTATCTGATTATATTTGTGTTGTTTCAAATACATGAGAAGTTTTCCATCCTTAATTAGATTTGTCTTATCTTCTTCTTCTTCAAAGCCTTTTCTATTCTCCTTTGAATAAAAACTATCTTTTTAAAATTGCTAGGTTTATCCTTGTCTTTTCTTTCCTTTTCATTGGTTCTATGTACTTTAAAAGGACATTTAGAGGCAAATTGACCAACTTTACCACATTGAAAGCATTTAAATGGTAACGTACCTTTATATTTTCCAGATCCCCTCTTCATCTTCCTTAGAAAGTTAGGATCTTCTTCATATCATAAGTGTTCTAATGAATCATGATCTTGAGATGCTAACAATTTAAAGGATGCTTTGAATATTTTGTCCTTTAGATATGGTTGTTCTTTCCTAGTTCTCATCTCATAAACAGTTTGAATTCCATGGAGCCTATCCATAGTTAGTTTGTCTTGTTCATGCATTTATTCTATATATTATATCTTTGCATCAAGTCTTGAGGGAAGAGATCTCAGTACCTTCTAAACTACCATAGCTTCTTTAATTTCCTCTCCTATCCATTTCATGGTGTTTACAGTCTCATCCACTATGAGAAAGAAACATGCAATATTTTCATCTTCACTCACTCTTAGGATTTCAAACTGTATTATATGAGCTTTAATTTTGGCCAACTTAACTTTCTCGACTCCTTCGTAATTGTTTTCCAATTTTTTCCATATTTCCTTTGCAGATTCCAACTGCATCACTTAAAAAAATTTGTTTATGCAAGGCCTACTTGGTTAGAATTCATAGCTTTTGCATTATGATAGTAATATTTCTGACCATATTCATCAGTTGGAAGAGAAGTTGGGATTTTATAACCATATACCACAATTTTCCATAATTACATACCAAGAAACAACAAGTAGGTCTTCATTCTAATTTTCCAAAATGATTTTTTTTTCCATTGAACAGAGGATTGTTGATTCAAAATGAATCTTTATTGGCCATACTTTCTGTGTGATATTTACTCCAAATGCTAGACTGTAACTAAAGGAACCTATCTTTGGAACCAATTGTTGATACCCACAATAATATTAAGAGGGAGAGGGGGTGAACAATATTGCATTAACCTTATTTTTTTTCTTTCTTTTCAACTAGTTAAGTTATTTATAAATGTGCACATAATGAAAAATATGAGAATAAATCAAAATATCCATCTAAGCTATTTACAAGTGCACACTTAATGACAGATACAAGAATAACTAAAAACAACACAGTGAACATAGTACACAAATATTTTTACATGGAAACTCAATGCGGGAAAAAAACATAGAACATCTTATTTATGTTCATCTGCAAACACTAACTTACAAGTTATAATTTTTCAGTTCAATAGGCACCCACCTACCATAAGAAATAAGGACACCAATCCTCTCAGGCACCAACCTGTCACAGATAATGAGGACACCAATCCTCTCAGACACCAACCTGTTACAAAAAAATGAAGACACCAATACTTAGTGAGATTCCACTCACCCTAGCACCACCCTTCCACCCTAAAGTCAGAAATTTTTGTGACATAACTAAATATTTCAACACATCCTGAAAAGTTTAAATTTGTGTTCCTATGAATTGTTACAATAGAATATACCACCTCACTCCATGTACACTTTTGCGATCAGAGTGCATCCACACTTATAACAATTTTCCTCAATACACCTTATTATATGTGGACGTGTAACAATTATAATGTGGACAAACTTTGACAACATCAAAATCCTATCAGTTACAATTTTTTCTTAATAAGGTATGACGATTTTATTGTGGACAAACTTTGACCATATCAAAATCCAGTCAGTTACAATTTTTTCTAAATAAAGTATGTGGACACATGATTGTTACATTGTGGACAAAATTTGACTAAATCAAATGGACCAAGTATTCCTTTGACTGTGCTCTAGATTATTTGAGCATCTCTTGAAGAATGAAACAATAATTTCATTTTGGTCTACACAGCATCTACTACATAGATAGAACTAGGAAGAAAGAATCAAGTCACAAGTCTTCATCCCGTTGCACTTGTCCTATAGTGTGCTTATTGAATCGCCCCATCAGACTATAAGTTCCCCTAGTGACTCGTTATGTCACATTCTACTTCATACTTCATCTCTTCGCACTCCATTACAACATTCATCACACTGGATTAAGGTTCTTTGTAGATTTTCATTTGCGCAATCTTCTACACACTCCATCACAGTTCACTCTATCACTTATCACTTTTCTCAAAACATCTTCATGTTGTGGCATAATTATCCATTGAGTCATTCAGTGATCACAGACTGGAAATTTATCGCAGTCCTTTTTACTTTTGTACTATGTCATTGATTTATGTGATTTCCTCTGCTTCATTGATCCCTTTTTCCTTCAATCCTTATGTGCACTTTTGTTTCACCCTTTCACGATTTATTCTAGGAGTTCCATTTCACGTGGATATGCAATAGTACAATACAAAGAATCCTTCCACACACTTCCTTTACAATTCTTTTGTGCACTTCCTCTGCAAGCCTTCCACACACTTCCTTTTCCTTTGTACCAACTTTGTGCCATATTGTTTTTGCACCATACTCTTTGTGACCTTGCTAACATCAATGAAAAAATATACACAACAAGAACAAAATAGATTTCGTGAAGATGGAGGCCATCATGAAATGACCAGTTCCTACAAATTACACAGAAGTTAGGATCTTTGTTGGGGAAACACAGTACTTGCAAAATTTCAAAGCTTCATTTTCAACATTAGCTACACCTCTCCATGTAATAACAATGGGAAGTAGTATTTTCCAATGGGGAATGAATCAACAGAAGCATTTTGATGATATGTAATGAAAGATCAATCAAGCGCTAATGCCTACCCTACCAAACTTGCATAATCCCTTTGAAGTGGAGACAGATGCAAGTGGGTATGCCATGGGAGCAATTCTGATGTAGCGAAGAAGGCATGCCTTCTATCATTATGAAGTATTTAATGGGGTGGCTATTAACTACCCTACCTACAACAAGGATCTTTATGACTCTATACAAGATGTCAAAAAGTGGAAGCATTATCTGATTGGAAAGGAGACCATGATCAACATAGATCACCCATTGCTCCAGTATTTTTAGGTCTAGAGTAAGTTAAACAAATCAAGCACTACAAATGGATGGGGTTCTTATAGCATTTTCATTTTCTCATAAAGAATAAGAAGGGTAGAAAAAGAAAGTTGGTAGACATGCTTTCATGGCCACCTACATCTAATATTACAGCTTTGGGAACTCTAATGCACATGGATCCTTTTACCCATGATTCATAAAAAGAGTCATACACACAAGATGAGGAATTCAAGGAGGTGTTTCAACAACTATAAGGACAAATTCATATAGAATAAAGTGAAAACAAGGTTGGCTAACAATTCTATAATGATTTACTATACAAGCTCAACAAGCTCTATGTTCCTAAAGGTGAATGATTGCAGATTATCAAAGAGGCTCACACCTCCAAGGTTGAAGGACATTTTGGTGTTGGGAATACATTTTCCAACATACAAAGGTATTTGTATTGGACCATTATGCAATAATATGTAGCACAATATATTAGAGGATGTATACTTTTTTTCCCAACAATCTCAGCTATAGGAAGCAAGGTATATACAATCCTTTACTTGTACCCACTTGACCTTGGGAAAACATTTCCATGGATTTTGTAGGAGGGTTACCAAAAAACCAGAAGGGACATGACTATTTATTTGCGGTAGTTGATAGGTTCAACAAGATGTGCATTCTCATCTCTTGTAAGAAGACCATTAGTGGACAAGAAGCAACAAACAAGTTATTTGAATAGGTTTGGGCGCACTTTGGGATATTAAGGACCATAATCTCAGACAAAGATACCAGATTTACTATTTCATTTTGGACTACATTATGGGAGAATATGTACACTAAGCTGAAGAGGTCTACAACATATCATCCACATACAAATGGGGAGAAATAAGTATTCAACAAGTCTTTGCTGCATCTTTTGAGGAGTTACAATCAAAACCATTTGAAGATGTGGGATAAAAATATGATCTGTATACAATAGTTTTATAACAGATCAATCCAAACTTATATTGGTAAGTCATCTTTTAAAGCTTGCTTTGGATATTTTCCACCTTCACCCTTAGATGTTGTATATCAAAATCAAGGAGGAGTGAGGGAGGAACTCACATGATATGCATTAAAGGAAGAAAAAATGTTTAGAAGATAAGGTAGATTCATTTACAAGTACATGAGACACTAGAGAAGTCACAAGAAAAGTACAAGGCTATTCATGACCAACATAGAATAGAGAGAACATTTAGAGTGGGAGATAGAGTATGGTTACAACTAGATAAGGAAACTTGAAAGACTACAAGGTCCTGGTAAGAAGATAAAGGTTGTGTGGTATGGTTTGTTTTAGGTATTGGAAAATGTGGGAGATAATTCCTACAAACTCATTATATTCCCACATATGCACATTTACTTAGTAGTGAATGTGGAGAATCTCAAAATCTATGAGTTGTCCATGTTGGATCAGGAGGAGGAGAAATTCCTACCTTCCATAGAGGATTTAGCACTTGATTCTTAGGTAGAGTTGAAAGAGGACACAATTTTGCAGAAGAAATCAAAAACTACAATACATGGGTAACATGACCTTTGGAAGATTGGGTTGAAAGGACAACTTCTAGGAAAAGAAAA
>CBVK0102504474.1:0-14281 GCA_900067695.1 Picea abies
GGCAAAGAGCTGGAACAAGCCAGTAATTAGCAAAATGCCAATGTCATGGCCCTTATCTTATAGCAGAAACAAAGAATAGACCCTTTGAAAAAGGAGTGCATCTGGCTGTGCATTTCGGTAGCAACATCGCACATGGAAACGCAAACGCTATCTTTGACCTCAAATAATATGGACTCTAGAATGCCTGGAATGAGGGAGGATGAAACTGTCAATCAAGTCAGGGATCCAATGGACATTTAAGAACAAAATTATCCTCGAATGGAAGGTGGAGAAGAAACACAAAGCACCATAAATCCATTTTGTGACAGTATATAAAGTTGGTCACTTGTGCAATTACCTGGAAATCAAGTTTAGAATCAAGTTTAGAGGATAGGAAAATAACAAAATTATCCTCGAATGGAAGGTGGAGAAGAAACACAAGCACCATAAATCCGTTTTGTGACAGTATATAAAGTTGGCCACTTGTGGAATTACCTGGAAGTCAAGTTTAGAATCTATGCTAGAGGATAGGAAAATAAGTTTAGAATATAAACCTGTGCAGAAGACATTTTTTAATTTTGACATGTGTATCTATTGCTGTTACTGTGCAGCCCTTTAATATATAAAAATCTTCTTTCTGTTTCGATCATTTCAAAAAAAAAAAAAAAAAAAAACATGTAATGATTTCAAGGCAAATGCTTTAAAAGAAATTTATTCTAAAGCAATCAAATAAAAATGAAGAAAGTAATGTTGACATGTGTATCTATTGCTGTTACTGTGCAGCCCTTTAATATATAAAAATCTTCTTTCTGTTTCGATCATTTCAAAAAAAAAAAAAAAAAAAAACATGTAATGATTTCAAGGCAAATGCTTTAAAAGAAATTTATTCTAAAGCAATCAAATAAAAATGAAGAAAGTAATGCATAAAAGGAAACACACAAATGAAAACAAGCAAATGCATGGAAAGAAGTCAAACAAGCATTCTACACCACTACTTAAAAGAGCTTTTCCTTTTTATAATCCTACAAGTTAACTAGGATTTAAATCTGCTAGGTGACATCATAGATCTAGTGCAACCACTTGATGAAATCATCTTTATGTGACATTCCTTTATGTTTGGTTATGAACCAAAACTGGAACATGGGAAAAAGGTGGAATCTTTATTACTTCTAGTTTTAGAAGCAAGGTAAGATCATAATCATGAAGTACAAGGCCAAAATCCTATCAAAGTTGGTTGGTATTTTCATAAACTCTCTCCATCCAAAGATTAGTAAGGTTGATGTAATCATTCTTTGTATCATAGGAGTATGTTAACCCATTGACCTCACCTATTGAATCACTAAGGAGAAGGAACTTTGAAGGTGGCTCTAATTGGGATCTGCATAAAGATTGTTGATTTTCCATGCCACTTTCAATCAAAGGTAAAGAAGAAGAATGGGAACACTCATGACTCAAGGTTATAAAGCAAGGAATGCTCCACATTTATAATAGCTCCTTCACAACTTATCATTTTCAAAAGAGGGGAATAATTCACTTCTTTTTCTTAAAGAGTTAAAGACTTGAACCACTAAATTCATTTACAAAATCTTCTAATTTAAATTCTTCATAATGTCTAAATTCACCAATCTCATTTTCACCCTCATGATCAGTATCAGGAATGGGATCCCCTTCAAAATAAAATCGTGTACTTCATTTGTATCTTTCAATGTAGAAATGATCATCAATGTTTCCAACATCAAGGTCATCATATTCATGGAATGAAGGAGAACTCATGGATTCTTCTACAAATTCTTCCCTTTCAAAATCATTAAAGGATACATCATAAATTCCAAAGTTTTGAAATGGGGTACAAGCCACCAATTCTTATCTTCGTGTGGATAGGAAAAAAAATTGATTATTCGTACCCTCTAGGTTTCCATCAAAATTATCTTTCATTGGACTCACAAAGTTGTCCTTGTTCTTCTTCACCCTCATAATTTCCATACATTTGGTTCTCACTAAGGTTGTGTTCTTCATAAAGTGATTCTTCTTGGATGGGCATATCAAATTATTGATCTTCTATGTGAGATGCAATAGATACCCCTTCTTCAAAAGTGGAGGATGAAGAAGGGATCTCCTTATATCCTTGATTTTCAATGGGATTGCAGGGTCATTCTTGTTCTTCAAAATGATCACTAGAAAATCCTTCATCTATGCTTCCTTGATATTCTTGATTTTCAATGGGGTTGAGCTCTTTATGAAATGCTTTTTTCTCAATGTGTTCATCAAGTACTCGATTTTCTATGGGAGATGCAATGGGTGTTTCTTCTTCTTTAGGTAGAAGCAACATGACATGTTCAATAAACATTTCATATTTTTTGTCTTCACAATGAGGTTCCCAACATTTGAGGAATATCCTTAAGAAATTTGCAAATGTAGTGATAGGTTTCTCACCAAGGTCTTGGAACCACTTATTTGCCTTTTCTTCCATAGTACATATAAAGGTATGCATTCAAACATCTTCATAAATAATGTGAAATTCATTCATAGCCCTGATGAAAGAGATAATGTGTGAAAGAACTGACTTGGGATACCCATGAAACAACTCAAGAGCATCAAGCAATTCTTCTGTAAAGCCTTCATGTGGAGCTCCTAAAATGTTAGTGACAAGTAACTGGAGCACACATCAAATCTCATCATTCTATTGTTCCCAAGTTTCAACTCTTCAAATCTTCAAATCTTATCTTATATCAAATTGGAGTGGAGTCGCCATAGTGGATTCTTAAAGCCAACACAATGTTGCTTGTCTCACCCTACAAACAAGTAGTCTTAAAAGTTTACAAGGGAAAAGGGCTCCTTCCCCTCAATGGAATCGTCAAGTGAGTATATTATATGAATCTTTGAATCCAACTTATCAAAGTGTTTTGAAGCAAAACTTTTAACACCCAAGAAATGGACTTTATCCCTGGCAACAACTCCAAAATGTTACCTCTCAAACTCTCACCTAGGAGAAAAATTCTTAACCTCAAAGGTATAGCCTAGAGGCAAGGCCATTGAGGTGATAGTGGGTGACTTCTCTGAGAGTTACCTCTAGGCTCTACCATTGAGGTTAGGAATTTTATTCCTAGGTGAAAGTTTGAGCAGTAACAGACCCCACCATCGTTAAACTTAGCAAATGGTATGAACTCTATGAATTATTGTGAAGTTAGAAGATGATACATTAATGTCTCTCTACTTAATGGCACTTACATTTTGACATGACTCATCATTTGTGTTGCATTGGGATTTGTGCATTGCCTTAATATTCATGTACATGCAATGGAATATGTGACTTCTTTGGTTTCCATGGCATTTGCCTTGGGCATTGTGATTGCCTTAGATATTTTAATGTATGCAATGGGCATGATGACAAGACCATGCACACTTCTTCAGATGCCACATGTGCCACATCATCACTTATTTTGAGGGGTCTGCTTGCTATCTTGGATCATTTGATCGAGATTGTTGCATTTGAGGACCACATGTGCCTACTCTCCACTCATTTGACATCTTTTGGGAAGGACGTTGGCTTACTTTGAGGAGCGACCTACCTTGGAGGCCTCACTCTCACATGTGCAAGATATTTTGAACATTCCATTGATCATTTAAGGGGACGACCCTCCTATTTTTGCTAGATCCACACGTGTGAGGCACATATGGAGCATTTTGAAGAGGTTTTGTATTGTTTTGATGAGTTCAACCTCCCTAGATGGATGAAATTGTTGTATTTGACTATGTCTATTCCCCTTTTGAGAAGGACATCCACTTTGTAGAGGCATCTATCCTCACTCAATGTACATGTGGCATTAGTTCCACCTTATTTTATTGTTGTTCACTAGATGTTTTTATATTGGTTAGAGGATAGTTATTTGGGCATAGATCTAAGAGTTTATTGAGATCTAATAATACTTTATTGTAAAGGTTCTTGAGGAGCTTCCTCATGGAAATTTTGGAATAAAGATCTTTTGCATTTGTCTCTTGTCTAAGGCTATTGTGGTGATGAATGATCAACATTTTCTTAAACGTGGCATATGATTCTTGGGGCATATTAGTTAGGGTTTTATTGCAGGTTTAAACTTGTTAAATGCTACTTAGGCACCATAGAAGAATGGTTTCACCACATTGCAGATGTAAGTTATCTCTTGTTTGTTTGCTTGAAGTGTACAAATCTTTGTCATAAACATAGTTACTGACTTAACGAGAACTATGACCTCAAAATGATAACTCTAGCCCAAAGAACCCATATTTTGGGGTTAAAAACACCAAAATCAACACCTGTTTCAAAATGTGGCATTACCAATAGCACCATTTTTTAGGGTGGTTAAAACTGTGACTTGTTTAAATTCACAACCTTGACAACCAATACCATTGCATAAAATTGACCCTCGAATTGAAGTGATGCTTCTAGTAGTACCAATTTATTTTCAAAGTTAATTGAAACCACGGCCTTGACCACTTCTACCATTGCAAATAAAAACTGTGAAAAACGGCACCTAAATCAAAAGGTGGTGTTACTTGAAAAATAATTATTATTTTTTTTTAAATTTAGATTAAAAATAAATAAATTGAAAAATAACTTCGTGAAGAAGTGTTTTTTTTTTTTTCCAAAAACACGTTTTAAAAAAATGCCTAACACAATTAAAAATAATAATAATAAATAAATACTTTTTATAAAAAATGGTATAACACAATTTAAAAAATAAAAATAAATAAATATTTTAAAACCAAAATTTTAAATTTTAATTTAGCATTGTCTTATCTAATTGGAAAAGCATCATTATTAATAATTGGTTATAAATTTAAAAATTACCCTTCGTAACATCATACTTTTACAAATCTAAGCCTTGAGAGTGAAGATGCTAGGCTTATAAGCTAACTGCTTTATTTTATTCCAAATCACAAGACAAATTACAAATCTAAATTATTTTACTAAATGTCTTCAATATTGAACAAATGAATGCAAACTAGGGCTCAATGATGAGACGTCTAGGGTTTTCAACTCTGGCATCCTCACTCTCAAAGCTTAGATTTGTATGTATGATGTTACAAATCCTCACTTTCAAAGTTCAATATTGAACAAATGAATGCAAACTAGGGCTCAATGATGAGACGTCTAGGGTTTTCAACTCTGGCATCCTCACTCTCAAAGCTTAGATTTGTATGTATGATGTTACAAATCCTCACTTTCAAAGTTCAATATTGAACAAATGAATGCAAACTAGGGCTCAATGATGAGACGTCTAGGGTTTTCAACTCTGGCATCCTCACTCTCAAAGCTTAGATTTGTATGTATGATGTTACAAATCCTCACTTTCAAAGCTTAGATTTGTATGTATGATGTTACAAAGGTTAATTTCCAAATTTATAACCAATTATTAATGATGCACTTTCAAATAGAAATAAGATAATGTTAACTTAAGATTTTAAGATTTTCTTTTCTTTTCTAAAAATAATTAATTTTTTTTCTTTAAAAAAAAAAATTTATGCTATTTTTTTTAATACTATTTTTTTTAATTGTGTTAAGGCAATTTTTTTTTTAAAGATGTTAAAAAAATACTTACAAAGTTTTTTTCCAATTTATTTACTTTTTAATTTAAATTTGAAAAATAATGATAATTAATTTTCAAGTAATGCCAACTTTTCATTTAGGAACCGTTTTTCACATTTTTTATTTGTGATGGTACTAGTTGTTGAGTTTTGGGTACCTTGGAAAGTGGTCCCCTTGTGTTTGTGAATCTCTAAACACAAATTACGCCAGTTTGGCCTTCTACCTTATAGCCTCTACTCCTAGCTACAAACTGTGCGATAACAGGATGCTTAGTACTCCAAAGGATTCAGTACAAGTACATATACATTTCCAGCAAGATGAAATTATGAAAATGCACTTCTTAGAAGCCTTATTGGTTTCTCATACTATATGGCATAGTTTGTTGAATGCTCTTAAGCATTGGACTCCCACAGGGTATCCTCACTTCAAACTGGCTTTTCACAAGGATTTATTTTATACCAACTCCATGAAATGACATGGCCTCAACTGGATTCGTCTTCAATTTCACTAACATTTGATGTGGTGCCCCTTTTGGACTTATAAAGCAACATTTCATTAGAGAGATACTAAGGAATTAATACAATGGAAATAGGTCGACAGGTCACTTGGGGATTCCAAAGCCAGAAGAAGATGTTGCTTGAGGACCAGCAACAGTTGGTTGGGGGGTATATGATGGGTGCCTATTTTGTCACATTTTGAGCCAGTCAATGTCATCCCTTAGTAGCCAAGAGTTGGAATCGAAAGGAAACATCGGCAAGTAATCAGCTTGATTTAAGATGTAGTTGGAGTGGACTGGCCTTCGAAGCTAGTCATGGTTATGAAGGATATACACAGGCATGTTAATTTTAGTTATTTATTATATGCAAGCAAAAGGTGGAGCATAGAAGCTATGGACTTATTAGGTATGAAGAATCTGGTCTACTTGTGTACTGCTTTCTACAGGACTGTAATATCTTCAGCTGATTATGGAGATGTGTGGCCTGCAGTTGAACTTGTGGTTTAATGTTGGCCATGAGAAGATAATCGATATCTATTTAGTGTGTCTGTTGGGCCTGCAAATTATTCTATTTTTTGTACATTATGTATTAGAGGATTTGAATTTTTTTCCAAAGAAGATGCAGATCGTTTATATTTTGGAAGCCAAAATTTTGATTGAACAGAGCATGAGTAAGTGTTTTCTCTATTCATGGAGAAACCCTAAATGCAGCCTTCATTCTATCCATTGAAAAGCTGCAGGAAATCCAGGATGAGCTCGAGAGAGTCAGTGAAGAAGCTAGTGACAACATATTAGAGGTGGAGCAAAAATACAATGAAATACGGCATCCAATCTATACAAAATGCAATGAAATCGTTCAGACAATTCCAGATTTCCGGCATACTGCATTTCTAAGCCACCCTGCATTGTCCGACCTCTTGACTGAAGAAGATCAGAAGGTTTTCAAGTAATTGCAATCACTTGATGTTGAGGATTTCAAAGATGTCATGTCGGGATATTCCATTACCTATGTTGCACGGGGACCCGTCCCCCCAAAAAAACCCGTGTACCCGTCGTTCCCACGTTCCAAGGACCTGGGACCCTTAGGAAACTTACCTAAACTGATGGGGATTCCATCGGGGGCTTGGGACTTGCTGGCAATCCCCAAGATGTTCCAAACAGATTTTAGGGACATTGTGGACAGATTTCGGGAATGTTCTAGGCAGATTTCAGGGATTTTCTGGGCAAATTTTGTTGAAATTTGGGTACCTTGGAAAGTGGTCCCCTTGTGTTTGTGAGTCTCTAAACACAAAGGGGGAGACTATTACCCTTATTACTTTACTTTGTGTTCTAATTTCACTTTGACTTAGGAGTTTAAGTCAAAAGTGAAATATGTCACTTAAGTCATTAAAGAGACATTTAATTCACTTTGTGGGTAAGTTAAAGGACATAAAGCAAACTAAGGAAAGTGGGTTTCCTAAGTGAGATTTTTGGATTAAATTTCACCCATTGATTAGACATGGCTAGATTGGATCTAGGCCATTGATCTTTTAAAGCAAACTAAGGAAAGTGGGTTTCCTAAGTGAGATTTTTGGATTAAATCCCACCCATTGATTAGCCTTGGCTAGATTGGATCTAGGCCATTGATCTTTTAGGGTTTGGCCAAAGAGAGACTAAAAGAGGGAATAGGGCAAAGATGAGATTCATTCCTCACTTGAGAGATTTGAGAGAAGAGGAGGAGAAGAGCACTTGGGCGCATTTCTTGAGGAGAGGAGGGCACACAAGGTAGAGGGCTTGCTACTTGAGGTGAGGGAAGGCGCATAGCATGGAGGAAGGTGCTTCCATGGTGTTGGAGGCACTCACATGAGCTTAGGTGCATTCCTTGCTTGAGGGCGCACTTGGAGCAGGAGAGGCGCATTGCTTCAAGGAGGGCGCACTTGGAGGAGGAGAGGCGCATTGCTTCAAGGAGGGCGCACCACATACATGAGAGGATTCATGGAGGACGAGGGGCGCACTACTTGAAGGGAGTCCTAGTGAGAGGCTAAGGGCGCATCCATTTCATTGTTTGGTTCTTGCTAAAGGAGGGGCGCACTAAGGCTAGGTCTGCACCAAGCCAAAGAGGAGGACGCACTTGTGTAGAGGGTGTTAAGTCCAAGGCAAGAGGGCAAGGGTTTCACAAAGTTCAAGTGGGCAAAGGAAAAGGCAAGGCATCTCAAAGGCAAAGGCAAAGACACAAGGAAAGAGGTCCAAGGGTTAGCTAAGGAAGAGGAGCGCACCAAGGCAAAGGGTGCCTAGCTTCAAGAGGCTAGCAGAAACATCTTCAAGGGACTCCAAGGCATCCGAGAAGGGTTGTTATTGTACCATGTTCACTTGTATATGTTTTATGTGTTGTACATTTTGTTTTGAGCCCTTCTATATACATCTACTCCAAACGGGTTTTCCCCATGGGGGTTTTTCCAGGGTCATGTTGACCAAAAACTTATGTGTCAATTTTCATGCATGCTTAGAAGTGTAGATCAACATTTAGAGTTATGTGTCAATTTTCATGCATGCTTAGAAGTGTAGATCAACATTTAGAGTCGTAAAGATTGTGAGTGTTATGTGTTTTGAGTATTATTGTATGTGTTAATCATTGGTATGAAAACACTTGCAAAGGCGCCTCAAAAGAACACTTAACCACAAAAATTATCAACAGAAAGTTACTAAACAGTTTGTTGTCCTAAAAGGCAGCAAAGGACAGTTTTGGAAGTTCAAACTTAGAGCTAAAATCTTATCAAAGACAAATCAGTTTTAGCAGCCTGATAGTACCTCGTTTATCTTCACTAGTGAGCTATGATTTCAATTAAGTCATAATTTTAACTCCGAAAATAAAATCGGTGCTACTTCAAGCATCACTTTTTGATTGAATATCAATTTTCTTCAATGGTATTGGTTGTCAAGGTTGCAATTTCAAACAAACCATAGTTTTAACCACTCTCCAAAAAAAAGGGTGTCGCCGATAGCAACATTTTTTGAAACGGATGTAAAAATATCCACTAAATGCGACCTCTAAAAATATGAGAACTCGAGAGTTAAGTTGGTAACTTTGTTCTTATTATTCCTTGTGAACAAAAGAAACAATCATTCTCTCATCAAGTAAATACACTTCCTAGTAGTTCCTTCTCAAGGTTGTGCACCGCCCCCACCCCCTTCCATTATTTATTGTATCTCCTTGATAATCCCTAGTGAGCTATGATTTCAATTAAGTCATAATTTTAACTCCGAAAATAAAATTGATGCTACTTCAAGCATCACTTTTCAATTGAATGTCAATTTTCTTCAATGGTATTGGTTGTCAAGGTTGCAATTTCAAACAAATCATAGTTTTAACCACTCTCCAAAACAAGGGTGTCACCGATAGCACCACTTTTTGAAATGGAGGTAAAAATATCCACTAAATGCGACCTCTAAAAATATGAGAACTCAAGAGTTAAGTTGGTAACTTTGTTCCTATTATTCCTTGTGACCAAAAGCAACAATCATTCTCTCATCAAGTAAATACACTTCCTAGTAGTTCCTTCTCAAGGTTGTGCATCGTCCCCCGCCCCCTTCCATTATTTATTGCATCTCCTTGCTAATCCCTAGAAAAATCGCCCCTTAAGGTGCATCTTGACCTCAATGTCTAAAACAAACCTAAGGCACTAGTCTTCTTCCCTTCTAAACCCCTTAAAATCCAAACTTTACCTCGTTTTTTCCCATTTTTTGTTTATTTTTGCAATCTAAAAATTTACCATAGAAATGTATCATAAAATCATGTTACAATAGAGCCATAAAAACCCCAAAAAATCTCATCATAAGCTTGGTTCTCTTCCCACAAGCAAATCGCTAAAAGAACCTCTCAAAACCCTAAGATGTCCATGTTACAATAGAGCCATAAAAACCCCAAAAAATCTCATCATAAGCTTGGTTCTCTTCCCACAAGCAAATCGCTAAAGGAACCTCTCAAAACCCTAAGACGTCTTTGCTTGTAGGGACCCTTGAAGTGTGTTCTTGTTGCAAATTTTAATAGGGCATTGACTACTTGTTTAAATATGAATTATTTCATTAAATAAGATCATAAAAAACAGATTTGAGCATGTATTAAGCAGTTTTAAGGCAAAACGTCCCACTTTCCTTGCATAAATCCCTATACATTTTGCCTTGCTTTATCTCTTTTCATTCGCTAGTTGGAAATCATTCAAATAGACTTCGAATTCTAGTTTTAAATCTGGTTTGGATGCGTTAGAATATCATATGCACAAATTTGAAGTTGGAAGTGTGAGTTCTAGGCCATAAAGGCCTAGACGTCTTGTTGTTTTTGCACTTATTTTGCATTTTCTTATTTCTATTTGGAAGAGCATAATCAATAATTGATTATAAATTTGGAAATTACCCGTTCTAACATCATACATACAAATCTAAGCCTTGAGTGTGAGAATGCTAGGATTAAAAACCCTAGACGTCTCATCATCGTGCCCTAGTTTGCCTTAATTTGATCATTGTTGAAGGCATCTAATAAAATAATTTAGATTTGGTATTTGTCTTGTGATAATATCATTTAAACAGCTCTTAGATTTACTTGTGCATGGTATTGGGAAAATCCAATTCACTTGATAAAACCCTAATTCGATTTGCTAAAAAAATAGCCTAGTTTTTCACGTGCACTATTTTGAATAAATGGGTTGTTGTATACCTCTTTAAATCTGAAATTTTCTACAATTTTACTTCATAAACAGATTTAGAAGTGATCTATTATTGTTTACAAGGAAGTATTTTGAGTTTCATTGCAATATCGTGGATCTACTTAGTTTTGTGTTTCATTAGATAAATCTTGAAAGGCTAATTCAATGTCTAAATTAAGTGTGGAAGTTGAAAGACACTAGCCATGCATCTTGAATTGGATGATAATAACATCACTTTGAACTTACTTGACTTAAGGAAGCCCCCCTTGACTAGGAACCCCATAGTCAAAAGTGACAAAGATAAGCCCCCCCTTGACTAGAAACCTCATAGTCAAAAGTAAAAAAGATAAAGCCACCAAGGTGATAATGGTGGCCTACCTATAGTTGCCCTTAGGGTCTCATCCATGTGATTAGGATTTTTGCACCTAGTGAGAACCTGGGAAACTACAATACCAACAAAGCTCTGGTTAATTAAAAAGAAAAGAAAAGATTTGAGGAAAAATTACTATTGCAAATTGAGACCATGGTTCTCCATAGTCAGATGCTATCTATGTTGAAGTTTACACTGTATCTGCATGTTACAACTATAAGAAGATTCAGATTGGTTGACCATTAACGAATCTCCCTGGCTAACGCAAAGACTCAGTGAATTTTGCCATGGTCAATATATGTTGGTAGACCAAATGTGAACCTTTGAAAGAAGAGTTAAAAGAATATGACCATAATTATTCCTTGCTTTGCCTCTATCAAGCACTTTCTGCATCTCGCAAAAAATGAATGAGCCTCCACTGATACAAGTGAGCCCGACATTATGAGATTTGGGTTCTCTGCTACTAACCCCTTTGATTTCAAGAGAGAATGTATTGCAAGTGTATTGCACACAAAGTACTAGTCTCCTTTATATCGCATTGCTTCCAAAAATGCAGATTTGTTTTTACTCTGCTCTGATTGTCCTTCACTTGAATTTGTTGGCCAATATGTTGAAAGTGCTACCACATTTCCAATCATGATCAGCGTAGGCGAGACTAGATGAGCATTTATAACCGCATCTGCCAAGTTCTGAAGTTCATCAAAAACCTGTCCACATTGAAATACAAGCTCGTCATAATCATGTTTTTTGATAAAAACATCTATCATACTTTTATAATCACGTAGTTAATCAGAATAGTTACCCTAATTTTCATGATGACAGCTTGAGGCTGATGAAGATCTGATTGGAAACCATATGGTAAAGAGTTTCATAAAATATAACATAAATAGGGCCATGGTTTATGCAATTGCATAAGGTAGTGACAGCAATTAATTGACATAAATAGATATCAGAGAGGTATGTTCAAAAGTTCGATATAGGGGTCAAGAAATTGTTGAAAAAGAGTATACTATAGATACAATGCATATATATCTCAAATACACAAAAAAAGAAAGAGTCTGAGGAAGGAAAACATAGACAGCAAGGTTTAGGCAGGCAAGTATGGTAAAGAGTTTGAACGACGAAAATTAAGGGTTTTAACGGATGAGGGAATCGTTAAAAAGCAGTGTATGATCTCAGTAGGCAGCAAATACAACACGATAATAATTAATGAACTTGCAATGTTATGATCCAAACTGATGAAGAACGATAATAATTAATGAACTTGCAATGTTATGATCCAAACTGATGAAGTAAAACACTACGAGAAAGAATCAGGGAATTGATTAAGAGATCTGCACGATTGCATCAGGCAGTGCATAGCACATAATTTTATAAATGCATCTTACACAAGAATGCCGGATGCAGCTGGAATAAGAGAAAAGAGCAACAAATTACTAGTGAGGATATCATTGAATCAGCGTACAATAAACAAATCATCAAGTAAAACACCGAATACAGCTGAATCAATGAACTCTTTAAAGATGCAAACTTGTAAGGGAAATTATCAAAACAAAAAGGACAAAAAATAAACTCCGTGAACAAATGAAGATTTTTTGGTATACTACAAAGTCCCAAGACTTATAAGTAGAGATGCATATGCCATACACACAGTAGTAACTAAGAATGAAGGAACGAGAATGGGAGAAAACAGATCGCTATTAAAATAGTTTCCCTTTATGACTAGAACTCATGTGACATGTGGTGATGCATTTCAAACCCTTGAACAGGCATCCTTTTAATAGACTGACTGACATAGTAAGTGCTCTGGAATTAGAAGAAATACCACTCGTTGTTGAGAAGTAGTCCCACGCTCAATAGCAGCAGCTGGAGTTACAGGAGGCAAGCCGTCTGATATTAGTTTGTGTGCAAGAGCTGGAAGAGTTGCCAACCCCATGTAGACTACAAGTGTTGAATCAGGATCAGCTGTATGTTTGTCCAAAAATATAGGATCGGTTCCTCCTTTCCTAGAGTGACCTGTGAGGAACCTAACACTGAAGGAGACAAGCACAAACTTTTCTCAGAAAGAAATACCATACCCAGAATGCATTTATTTGAAATCTAATGAAATGCAAAATATGTAATCTACCAACAGAACATAATCATTAATAAGCACAGAAATCTGTATGTTTCAAATAATGTACAGATAAATATTGCAATATTGTCATCCATGGCGGTTGGTGAAAACAGTTTCTTCTGAGCTTCATTAAATATGCAGACCAAATATTTCAGAAACATTACCAGTTTCCAAACTCATGTTAACCAGATCCAAAGCACTCAAATCTCTAGTATAAGCTACTAAAACAGCCAATTTCATGAACAGTGAATGTGATTTTGCCATCCAAAACACAATATTTCTTAGCATGATCTCAGAAGAAAGAAGACTGTAGCTTTACTGAATATTCAGTCGTAATTGAGATCCAAAATACAACTTTATACATACAACTAAAATAAGACATGGTGACCTCAAGCTCATCAAAAGATGGCAGCCTGAGTTTCCAAATTGTCATGCCTGATGAAGTTGAGAATTGTATAGTATAGTGCTATGTTCAGGCTCGATCCCAATTGAATTTAAGACAAAAATGTTGCTAATTGCAATTTGCTAGCTACTGGACCAACCCAACTTTGCTTACTTCAATAAGAATTCATCTTACATATTAAGATGCATTTAGATAGCTCATCCCTGTTTCTCATCTTTGATTTTAAAAAGATTTCACGCAGAAAGCGAGGACTTGTAATTTATAAATTTTATGTTGTTGATATGCAAGTCACAGACCTGTATAAAGAAGCACCAATCTCATTCAAATTATAAGAACTATTGAACTATCAATGGCTGCAGTTGCTACAAAAAAGCTATGACACAAAAACTGTGGAGTCTACAATCTAGGGGCTGGCTTAATAAAGGGAGGTGAACTGGCACTGCCAGATCACAATTACAAATGATCCATTGATAATTTTATCTCCAGGCTCCTCTACAATGAAACAAGCATTGCAACCATCAGGCATATGGTGGTTGAATAGTAAATCAACTGAACTTTCTTCAGAGACCCAGGTTCAATTTCAATTCCCCCGAGTGTTGAATTTTTATATGAGATAATATTGTATATGAGATGATGTGATTGGTTGCATATGATGTATATGAGATTCATGAT
>CBVK0102504499.1:0-11423 GCA_900067695.1 Picea abies
ATTCCTTCACTCATCATCATGTGACATTTTTCTGTACTTAAGGAGAGGTGGGCTTGTATACATCGTTTCAGTACTTTCTCAAGGTTTTGTAGTGCTTCCTGAAAAGAAACACCATAAGGGGTAAAATCATCCATAAAAATTTCCATAGATTCATTAAGCATATCAGAAAAGATTCCTGTAACTACTCTTTGAAAGGTTGCCGGTGCATTACATATTCCAAATGGGAGGACTCTATAAGCAAAATTTCCCCAGGGGTTGGTAAAAGTGGTTTTGTCTTGGTCCTGAGGTGCAATTTTGATCTGATTATACCCACTGAAGCCATCTAAAAAGGAGAAAAATTTCTTCCCTGACAAACTGTCTAACACCTGATCAATGAATGGTAATGGAAAGTGGTCTTTTTGAGTAGCCTTATTTAGGGCTCTATAATCCACACATACTCTCCATTTTCCATTTTTCTTAGGAACTATTACCAATGGGGAAACCCATTCACTGTCTGATATAGGATATATAAACCCTGCGTTCAACAATTTTTGAAGTTCTTCTTTAAGGATTTCTCTTAAGTTAGGGTTCATTCGTCGTTGAGATTGGCAGAACGGTCGACAATTTTCCTTGATATATATACGATGAGTACATAATTCGGGAGAGATTCCTTTCATATCTGTATAGTCCCATGCGAATGCTTCTTTATTTTCAAGAAGTAATTTCATTAATTGTTGTGTTTCAACATCTGTCAGTTTAGGGTTTATGTTCAGTGTTTTTCCAGGTTCAATTTCTACTGGTATGCTTTTAGAAGAGATGGTGGCAGATGTTTGAGGTGGGTTTGCAGAGTTAAGGTTTTCCTGATTATTTAACTCCAACAGTGCAACTAGTTGGTTATGAGTTTTTGGAGTCACAGAGGAAGGTTCAGAAATAAAATTATTAATTACTTCATCCTCAGTGGCATCTTTAAGGCTTAAGGCTTGTCCGATAGTTAGGATGGGTTGAGTAAGTTGATCACCAAAATCTACCCATACAGAATTATCATTATTAATCAAAGGTGTAGCGTGAGGGTAGAGGGTAAGCTGTTTCGTTTCGTAACCGTTGGAAATTATCATTGATCCTGATCTACAGCTGATAAAAGCGTTTGCTATGGCTAACCAAGGCCTACCCAAAATTAGAGGGTGGCCCCCCAACTTTGTTTTAGGTTGTAATACCACATTTTAGGTTGTAATACCACAAAGTCAGCTGGATAATTCCATGATTCCACTGAGATAATTAGGTCTTCAATGACTCCCTCCAGTTTGATTGTAGATCAGTCAGCTAATTCTAGGATAGTTGGGGTGTCTTTGATTTCATTTTGCAGTTGTAACAATTGTGAGGTTTCCAGAGTCATAATATTGATAGCGGCACCTAAGTCTACCAGGACTTGAGGGATTATTGTTTTTCCAATTTGTACTAAGATGGTAGGGTGGCCGGGATCACCATATTTAACTGGGGGGGATTTCCCTGACATTAGTGCAGACAAGTCACCCATGACATGGACTTTAAGGGGATCCTTAATTTTCCTACCAGGTTTCTTAACACAAATGTCTCGCATAGTCCTAACATAAATTGGTACATCTCAGAGTGCTTGTAATAGAGGGATTTTGACATAAAGATTTTGTAGTTCCCCTAGAATATTAAAAGCCAATGGCTCAGGCGTTTTAGTCAAAGCTAAACGCTCAAGAAATGGTGGTTTTGCTGTTTCAACAGCAGTGTTAGAGGATGATTGTAACTCTTCAGGCACATCATGCTCTTTTGTTTCCTCTTTATTAGAAGAGGTAACATCAGCTATGATAGGTTCTATTATTCTCCTAGATCGTAAATGAATATCATTGCATTGCGCAGGGAGAAGAGAAAGTGTAGGTTGGTTGTGAATATCAATGCACTGCACAACTTTATTATTGGGGTTAGGGTTGCGTTGTACAGGTAGGTTGGGCCTCATTATTTGATTGTTTGGTGGAGTACCTGTTGGTAAGGAGAGTGGTTTCATAAATTGTTATTGAGGTAATTGATTTGGGAAGGGGGGTTGTTGTCCTCTCCAATTTGGATCCCATTGGTTCTAATATGGTTGTTGTTGTTGTGGAGGCCAAGGAGTCCATATTGACGGATCAACAAAGGGTGGGTTAGTTTGTTGCATGGGTGGGTAATTCATTTGATTTAGATATTGCATTTGATTATAGGGAGGGTAATTCATTTGATTGAAAGAAGGATAATTATTCCAACGATTAGAATATGTAAATGGCATATTAGTATTCATATCTTGTCCCTGCGGTTTCCATTGCCTTCTTTGTGTCAACATATAGACAACTTCAGCTTCTTCATCAGTTGGTTGCAATGCTGCCTTGATTCCTGGTAGAGAAGGACATTGTTGAGTTTCATGATCTTTATCACAGATGGTGTAGATTGGTTTTTTTTCCAATGGACATTCCCTTCATGGGTGCTTGTCTCCGCATTTAGAACAAAAGATGGACATAGTTGCTTCTGCTTCTGCTTGCTTCTTATGAATCTGTAGGGTGTCAATTTGTGAGGAAAAAGAGCTTAACATTTCATTTTTAAAACCTTCAAGTAAATTATCTATTTCGGCTCTTGTTGCTCCCCCACTGGCTGATTTTTGGACTCTTGAAAATGTGCTATCCCTGCTATTTGATCTATTTCTTGAAGCTCCTCTTGAACATCTTTTACATAGGTTAATAATTTCAACGTATGATTCCTTAGATATGTCCCATTTTCCAAGCATATTCAACATATCTAGACAATCATCCCTTACTCCTTTTAATAATATAGTTTTAAGAATATCTTTACTTACATTGGGGTGTCTGGATCTTTGTAGATTATACTGTAGCCTTTTTACAAAGTCCTCCATATTTTCATCCTCTTTCTGCATCATCTTAAATAGTTCCTCCATTTTTTCTCTTGTTCGGCAATAGTCCTAGTATTTATTCAGGAATTTCTGTTTCATTTGGTCCCATGTTGTGATTACATGGCCTCCAAGGCTCATGAACCATCTTAGTGCATTTCCTTTCAATGTTGCTGGAAATAGCTTTAATTTTTGAGCATTGGAAATGTAATCATAACTTCTGCATAATATATCAAACTCAAAAAGGAATTCATCAGGATCCTCTGAAGACAAACCATAAAAGTTAGGTAGTGCTGAGAGTGGAATGTTCTTCATGGGGGCTACCCCTCTAGGAATATCACCAATAGGAAATCCTAATGTGGAGAAAGAGTTTTCATCATTTACCTCTCCTTCAGGACTTGCCTGTTCTTCATGATGCAGTTCTTCATTGTACTCATCCATGTTTTCTTTTGTCTGCTCCCTTGTTGCGCTTGATCTATCCTCAATGTTTCCTACTGGTTTCTCAACTGTCTCAGGACTCCAAACTTCTTTCCCCATTTCAAAGTTTGCTTGAAATGAAGGCTGGGATTTTTGTTTCCAAGAGTTTGGTCGTTGAGTAGCAGATTCAGACTTTAATATAATCTCGTCAATATAAGTCTTTCTTCCTCCTCTTCCTATGCCCCTGCCACTTGTAGGGTCAGTGTCTTTGGGGTCTCCGCATCCTCTCATGCAATCTTTGTATCTGAAAAATCATAAGTGCTTTTGAAATCTATAATTACCTTCCCCGGCAACGGCACCAAAATGTTGGTCACTATAATTGCTTATTTAACTAAACAATCAAGTGCTACAGAAATTGTCAACCCATGGAAGTCTGTTTATTTCAAAGGTAATCACGCACTATATATGCTCAATCTCAAAAGAAACCTAGAGTTGTAGTAAAAACATATTAATCACACTTTTCCTTGAACAAACTGAAGTTCTGACTTGAATTACAGGAAAGAAACCTACCTATTGTAGAGTTCAAAGTTTTAAAGAAATGATTAATTAAAGAATCCTGTATTACATTTAAAATAACAACAAGATGCTGCAACAGGAAAGACCAACTATCTTGTAACAGAGAACAAGACCCTATTCCCCAAGCAGGAATCTTCAACAACTGTTTCCGATCATCATACTTCATGAACTCATTACTTAACTGAAATAATTGACACACACTGAAGGCTAACTATCTCTAACAGAGAACAGGACCCTATTCCCCAGGCATGAATCTTCAACACCTGTTTCTGGTCATCAAACTTTCATAAACTCATTGCTAATTTGAAATGATTGACACACATTGAAGGCTATCTATATTTTAACAGAGAACATGACCCTATTCCCCAAGTAGGAATCTTCAGCACCTGTCCCCGATTATCACACTTTCATAAATTCGCCAAACAAGAATGATAACTAGAATGATTAATAGTTACCCAAGCATGAATCATATGAAAACAATGTAACAACCAGTAAAGCAGAGTTTCAACAAAACAGAGTTCAGTAAAGTAGTGTTTCAGCAAAATAGAATTTAATCAAGGCATGAATAGAAATAACACAAACATACTACAAAGCTAACGGGTGAATCTTGTGAAGAAGGTGGGCCCTCCCTTCTCACAAGATTCCCCTGAAACGAAAGGGACTAGAGAGAAATGCTCAGAACAATCTTTTATTCATCTGTCAACTGTGTTACATTACAATCTGAAGTAAAACACGTCCCTCTCTGTAAATCATTTCTTAGTTAAGAAGAAGGTCCTCTCTAATGATGATTTCCTGAGGAGAATCCCCTCGATACAATTTGATCATCAAATTACATTTGCACATCTGAATCCTATTCTTAGTCGGATCCGATTTCCATACTAGAATAGGATAACCTAGTCTCCCGTAACAGAATGCTATTAAAAGTACTGAGTGAGGTGTTGCTGTTGCGGCTGGAGTAACAGCTTCTTTATTTGTCTTCTTGTTACTGCTGTTGTGTGTTGTTTCAGCATCACAAATCACGGGCTGTTTCAGCCACGGGATTTGCATTCTAACTGTTTCAGCAACTTCATCTCAGGAAACAACGATGGTTAATGCTAGCTCAAGGTGCGGCTGTTGTGGTCAATGTAACAGTTTTGTGTTGTTGTTTCAACATCATAGACCACGGAGGGCGTAACAACTTCTTCTGTGTGAGTTGCTGTTTCAGCATCGTTGACCACAGACTGTGTAATAGCTTCTTCTGTGTGAGTTGCTGTTTCAACATCGTAGACCACAGAGAGTTGAACAACTTCTTTTGTGTGAGTTGTTGTTTCATCATCGTAGTCCACAGACTGTTTCAGCCACAGGGTTTGCGTGCTTTTAACTGTTTCAGCAACAGGCCTCAATGCTAATCTGTAGTTCGAACTGTTTCAACACTTCTACATTTCTGATCAATGGTTAAGTACGAGAGTAATGTAAAATTATATGCAAAACAGATTAAACATATAGTAAAGAGAAGAGACGTTGTATACCTTTAGAAAGATAGGGTAAGGTGATAATGTGAGTTTAAATGTGAGTGAAACAAGGGTGTAAAGGTAGCAAAAAGTGTGAGAAAAAAGGTACATTGTATGGTCCTAACAATTTACTCGTACCAAGAGATGACTTCATCTATGTGCATCATATTAAATATCTGGATATCGTAAAATACCTATGCTTTGACATGATCCTATTTACATAGGAGGCATTTAGGTGCAGAAATCATGCTTTTGTTGGTCGATAGGATTTGATCATCACATGCCCACCCATAGCTCTACCTCTGCTCCCGATGATGGTTCTTCAACCCGGTCAATAACTAACTATGGCTCAGAATTGGATGGGTAATCTCAGGATTGGATCCGGTCCTTGCTACTACACCTTGAAACGAATTAGTTTTGTAGAATGAAAGGTTGGCACATGTGGTATGTGAACCTGTTGATTGAAACATCGATTGTGTGTTCCAACCATTCCATTTCCTCATTCATTGGGTAGGCACAACAACAGGAAAAGGTAAAAGAAAAGGGTGGGTAGTTCGGGCTTGAAGATCCCCCCTTTGAGGATGTCTAAGAATATTACCTGTAAATACAATGAAACAAGAGGTAGTTTCCTTGGTAGACTCGACTAGAAAAGGGGCACTTGCTTGGTCGCAAAAGGAACCGGGACATCAAATCATCATTGTGTAGGATTAGTGAGAGAAATCATATCGAGAGAGTAAGGTAACAAGGTGGAAGCGGAAAACTCCAGGGAGGCAGCGAGTTTACACAACATACATGACTATAATTTCTTCTTCAAAATGAACATTGGAAGCCTAACAATCTGAACAATTTAAAAGAAACAATTGGAACATTTTTAAAGCTAAGAACTGAACTTTTTAAGCAACCAATCTGAACATTAGAAGCCAAACAATCTGCACATTTTAGAAGCAACAATTCGAACATTTTTAAAGCTAAGAACTGAACATTTGATAAACATTAATCGATATCCATATACAAAGAATAAGAACTAATTTACCATTCAAATTCACACGCGTACCATCACCAAAGGCAAACAACCCGGAGTCATTGTACCGCGCTTGCGCTCCATCCAGCTCCTACTCACTAACCGATGAGACCTCACCGGTACCTCCTAGCTAACTCTAGGGGTACTCTTCTTCCCCCTGAGCCCCCTGAGCCACAAAGGGGCCAGACACACAATACCAGAGAATGATAGCTCCCATCTTGCCTCGCAAGGTCAAGCTACCACTCATTATCTAAGCTGGGTATCCCAACTCCCATAAGAAAAATTCAGTCAAGATAAATTCCAGCAGCGTAACCTTATGCATACTAGACATGATCCATACTCCTCCACCACCATCCTTTTTATAGAGTTTCCTTAGTGATTTCTTTCCCAAACCCTCATTATATTCTTTTTGTTAAAATTTAAATAGGACAAACCTCCCTTGCACACATGTCGCCCGATCCCAAGTTGCACCAGAAAATCAATTTTATTAATTAATTAAATTTACCTATTTCCCTCACCCACCTAAAAGCGTTCCTCAAAACACTCCTCGGTGTCCCTTTATTCCCTTACAATTCTTAAATGACTGACACCTTCTTAAAACCTAGTTTAGTTCACAATTAGAAGGTTCCAAAGATTAGATTCCTTACTATGTTAGACATTCCCCTTTTTCTTTAAGTTTCCACTTTTCTATCTAAGTTCAGAATTAACATGTTTACACATATGCAACAATTTACCCTTTTAATAATTTAATCCTTTATTAAAATTTTATTTGAATTATTAAAGTTTGAATTTTCTTTACCCCCTTCTTATTACATGTCCATTTAGTGTTTTTTTTTTGTTCACAAGTTCTACTTAGACCTAGGTTTTAAATTCACTAGGTTTGGCGACAATTTTTAAGAGAAAAATTAGTTATTAAACTTTACTCATACCATCATTCATTTTAAGGCCGACCAGGTCCTAAGGAGGCATAGTTTTGTAGGCACTAGGTTTATTAACTTACCATAGTTAAAATCACAATGTGCCATTCAGGACGCACTACGTGCTCCAAGGGTGTCACTCACCTCTTTCCATTTTATTTCTGCGAAGTACCCTTCAAGACGCACTACATGCTTCAAGGGTGCCACTCACCTCTTGACTTAATTTGGTAGACGTCAAATCCCTGGAGTCAATACTCCATTAGGTGAACTTGTGGGAGACTAAGGGCCTCTAAGGAATAAGGACCCTTCCTTATTGCTTGCCCCTTATAATCATCGGGAGTGACTATCACAATATTCCCTCACGACATCGTGTGTCTTCTCAAACTAGGTAATTGTTAACCTACAGTTTCAACCACATCGGGAGTGCTAGTAGGCTATGGCAGGGCTGCTGCCACACCTCTCCCTCAATGTATCTAGTTGTCATGCTGGACCCCTTTACTCCTAATGTGAGTCTGGTTAGCAAGCTACCATCAACCTCCATACCAACAACGAAATATGTCAACGATAAAAATCAACATCATAATATCTAGTCATATGTCACATCTATAATATCATAAACATTCAAACCATAACAATCCACTCTCTAAATTGATCCAAAGTCCAAGGAGATCCATCAATGCCATCGACATCCTCTAATTTCTAGAGCCCTACACACTCAGGAGAACCCATTCAATAGCACTTGTCGATGTAAATATAGAAAAAATAACATATCATCAGATCCACAACATCTCATAATCATAATCAAAACAACCAATCGTATAATGAACTGGATCACTTGCACGCAAGTGTCCTCAAAGAATAAGTCCGCTCAGGGAGCGCAAGAGCAAGATGTTAAATACACCCCCTCTTGTTTTAAACTTCATCCCGAAGTTTCACAATATGTAAGTGCCAAAATAAAGTGTATCACAATATCATATGTCTAGCTATCAAACAAAAATGGAAACTGCTCATGCATATCATATGCGTCCTCCCAGGTCACCGAGTGCAAACTATAGTTGTCCCACTGGACCTTGACCTGATCTACTGTTTAGCACCATAGCTGTCGAATGCAATGGTCCAGAATGCGGATTGGCTCTTCCTTGAGTGCACCCTCGTCCGATACTTGCAAGGAACTCATGTCAATAACATGTCTAGGATCACTAACATAATGTCTTAGAACAAATATGTGAAAAACATCGTGCATACGCCTAAAGGAATCAGACAAGGCTAGATGATAAGCCACGAGCCCCTTCTTTTCTACAATATAGAAGGGTCCTATGAACCTAGGAGAGAGTTTATCACCCTTTCCAAACTTGAGTTTAGGAGGAGAGAGCTAAAATTCTAGACATCTTGCCACGTAGTTGACTATGTCTTCCTTCATTCCTTTCCAGAAGTATAAGGGTTTAAGGTCTGCCCTCATCTTCGTGACTCTAGGATGAGCCATGTACACTGCTCTATGAACTTCGTTTAGTATCAAACTCCTCAACTCGTTGTTGGGTGGTACGTAAATTTGACTTTTAAATCTCAATAATTCGTCATTGTCCATAGTAAATCCCTCAAATTTTGGTACCATCATTGTGTTTTGTCGGATAAAATCCTTGACCTCTTTGTACTAGTCATCATTGCACTGTAAAGTTAGAATATTTTCACATAGATTCATTTGAAGAGGCATCACTGTAAATATGCATGGTCTCCGACTCAATGCTTCAACCACTCTGTTTACTGTTCCTTTTATGTAATTAATCTCGAAATCGTACATGCTAAGAAATTACGACCAATGCCTTTGTCGCGTGTTCAAGTCTCTTTGCGTACAAATGTGCTGTAAACCACAATGGTCTGTTTTTAGTTTGAATTTTTGTCCTATTAGGTAGTGTCTCCAAACTCTCAAGGCATAAACAATGGCTAACAACTCCAAATCATGCATCACATAGTTCTCCTCATGCCTTCTCAACTTTCTTTAGATGTAAGTGATCACACGACCATCTTGCATCAATACTCCGCTTAAGCCTTCCTTGGATGCGTCAGTGCATACAAAGAAGTCCTCATCCATGTCAGGGACCTTTATTATCGGCGCTGTCGTCAACAACTCCTTGAGCCTCTGAAATGATTCTGTGCATTTCTCGGTCCAAACAAACATCTTGTTCTTCTTCTGTAATTTCGTCATGAGATTTGCTATCTTCGGAAAACCCTTGACGAACCGTCGATAGTATCCCAGTAAACCCATGAAGTTACAGACTTCTAGGACATTCATCGGCACATTCCATTCCATAATAGCCTCAACCTTTGATGGATCCACAATGATACTTTCGCTGGAGATGACATGCCCTAAGTAATGAATCTTTGATTGATAAAAAAATCATTTCGACAGCTTCCCAAATATTTTTTTCTCTCGTAGACATTGTAACACGAAGCGCAAGTGTATTCGCGAAACAACCCGTTCATCAAGCTCATAAATATCCCAAGGGAATTTGTCAGTCCAAATGGTAAAAAAATAAACTCGTAATGTCCAAACCTTGTCTTAAATGTGGTCTTAGGGATGTCAACCTCCTTGATCCGTAACTGGTGATACCCCGATGTCAAGTTGATCTTCGAAAACACCGTCATGCCTTTCATATGATCAAACAGATTGTCAATCCTTAGCAATAGATACTGATTCTTGATTGTTGCCTTGTTCAATTGACGGTAGTCAATGCAAAGTCTCCATGACCCATCCTTCTTCCGTATGAAAATAACAGGCACACCCCACGGTGACACACTAGGACATATAAGTCCTAGGTCCAACTGATCCGGATTATTTTCGGCACGAAATGAGAGTGGAGGTATAATAAAGAAATGCACAGAGATATCATAGATATTCAATAATATAATAGAAATGTATCAGAGATGCAACCATAAACATAGATATACAGTAATACATGATTTCTATTAATGAAAGAAATGTACAGAGACTGTAAAAATATAGAGTGAAAGACTCGCTAGAATGGTGGCAGCTTATGTATGAGAAGAGATGTGACGGTTACTCACATTCACAAGAAGATGATTACAATGAGGCTTTGAAGGCCCTTTTACAATAAATAGGAATGCAAAAAACCCTCGACATCCAAAAACCTAACCCTAGGAGATGAAGCGCCAAAAGTCATGTGGGCCCTGCTTGGGTAAGTTAGTACATCAACTTCCTGGGGTTGTAACTTTTGCATACGATCTCCGTTTTAGGTGTATGATAGCTCGTTGGAAAGGTATCGTCGAGGAGATTCATTTTGGGGGATCAATCATTCCATTGGCTATCATTAAGAATCTATATCTCTAAAAACCTTCATTTAGGCCCTCAAAATGGCCCCAGAAGTTAAAACCTGCTAAAAATAGTAAGTTGCCAAAATTGTCAGAAAACTATTTTGAGCCATTTGGAAAAGGTGGGTGGCCACCGATATCCACCTGGATCAATCCTCCCTCCTTAGGAAGAAATTGTCTCCATTGCATTGATTTTCCGGGGGAGAGGAAAAAATGTTTGTTGAATCTGCATCTTGGTGGGCTACTTGTCTTGCTGGAGACATCACGCTGCTCAGTTTAGGGAAATCTGTCACGAACCTATTGAGGTTGAGGCTGTTCAACAAGTTGAGATACATGAGAGGATGATGTGCAGAGGGAATCTTTGCGCTTTACTACAACCTTGTCAACCTGCTTCTGTTGGATAGAAGGTGCAGGGGGCGAGGCTGTAGTGGTTGCAGTGTTCTTCTGTTCCCCTTTTGAATAGAGTGTGAAGAAGATGAATTTCGGAGTATGAGATACTACCTTGCGACACTTTTTAGGTGGAACAATAGTTGAACTACCTCTGATATTCTCTAGAGATGAACCCCCAAAGTAACAATGACACTATGGGGTCGAGACTCATAAACAACATGGTGTCTCCACATATATGGTTGGCCCAAGAGAACATCACAGACATCCAGTGGGGAAACATCATATAATACCTCATCCTTGAAGGGTTGGATGCCGTATGACAATCGACATTGTTGGATGACATGGAGATCTCGTCCTTGCTGAAGCCACTCGATGTTGTATGGATGTGGGTGTGGTGTTGTCGACAA
>CBVK0102504558.1:0-13739 GCA_900067695.1 Picea abies
ATTGGGAACCATATTTCTCCTTCTGGAATCAAGGTGGATCCTGCAAAAATCGAGGTGATATCCAATCTTCCTGTTCCAAAAACACAAAATGATGTTTGCAAGTTTTTAGGACATACTGGTTACTATTGTCATTTTATTGAAAAATTTACCAAAATTTCATCTCGTATTTGTTCTTTTCTATGTAAAGATGAAAAAATTTCTTGGACTAACCAATGTCAATATTCTTTTGAATACTTGAAAGAAAATTGATGTGTGGCCTCGGTCTTAAGGGGACCAAATTGGTCTGTGTCATTCCATATTTCCATATATGCTTTTGACACAACCATTGGCGTAGTCCTTGGGTAGAAAGAGGAACAAAATCCTTATGCAGTTTATTTTTCTAGTAAAAGTATTGCACCAACAGAATTAAATTACACAATAACTGAAAAAGAATTTCTTGCAATAGTATATGCTATTAATAAATTTTGGCTATATTAATAGATATCATGTGTTTGTAAATATTGATCTTTTTTCCATTCATTATTCAATAAACAAACCCATTACCAATGATAGAGTGACCATGAAGTTACTATTGTTGCAATAGTTTGACATGACTATCATTGATAATATTGGAAGGGAGAATGTTGTTGCATACTTTGTTTCCAAACTACCAATGATCGAGATGCCATTATTGTCAAAAATGATTTTCCTGATCAACATATGTTTTCTTTATCTACCAACACTCCATGGTTTTAAAATATTGGTAATTATTTGTTTGTAGGAAAACTTCTGGTACATCTCTTACCAAAGGAGACAAAAGGTTATCAAAAAAAGTGCAATCTACTCTTGGGTTCAAGGATACCTCTTTCACATAGTTCTATATCTAATAATCTAATGTTGTGTTCAAGAGGATCAGATTTATAACATCCTAAAATATTGTCATGATGAACCTTGTGGAGGGAACTTTTCTTATAAAAAGAATGTGCATAGGGTGTTGCATCTAGGCTATCATTGGCTTAGAATTTTCTAAGATACCAAGAAGTACATGAGAAGTTGTGACACTTGCCAAATAATAGGACAACCTATTCAATACAATGAGATAATGCTACAGACTCAACTCAAGGTGGATCCTTTTAAGAAATGGGCTCTATATTTTGTGGGTCCCAACAACCATCCATCTAGGCACAAAGCTCATATCTTGGTTTGCACTAACTATTTCACCAAATTGGTAGAAGCCAAAGCATTTGCAAATGCTACAAAACAAGTAGTAGGATATTTTATCTATGAGGAGATGTTTGTCCACTTTGGTGTACCATAAGAAATTGTTACAAATCAAGGGACCCATTTTACCTCTAAACTCATCTATGCCATCACAATTTGGTACTAGATTCTGCACATGACATCTACATCATATCATTCGCAAGCCAATGGGAAAGTGGAAGTCACCATTAGGGTTCTAGAGTCCATACTAACTAAGACGATGTAGATGTGTTCCAAGGATTGGGCCAGTAGGATTTTAGAATCTCTATGGGTTTACCACACCACTTGGAAGAACACCATAGGATTCACTCCTTATGATCTTCTGTATGGTAAGCATGTATTACTTCCCATTGAGTGTCATTTAAATACACTCAAGAATACATTGTGGGTAGTATAATACCTATGAAAATATTATAAGAACCACTTGAATTAGATCAATGAAATTTATAAACTTCTCCATATTTCCTTGCACCAAACCTCTATTGTTCAACAACAAAGAGTAGCATGGCATGAAAACTTCATTAAGAAGAATAATTTACAGGCTAGATATTGGGCCCTCTTATATGATTCACGTTTCAAATATTTCAAAGGAAAATTTTTCACTCATTGGTTGGGAGCATACAATATTGATATTGTTTATGATAATGGTTTTGTAAAGTTTTGCACAATCGATGAAGACCAAATACTTCATGGATAATGGTCATCAATTAAGGTTGTATCAAAATCCATTAGCCTTCTGTTCATATTTGGATATTTTAAGTACAATGGGCTATGTTATTTTTTGTAGCACACTCGACCCCCTAACCTTCTCTTAGGCTGGAGGGATGCTAAGATTTTTCTCTTTTTACTCAACTTGAATCTGATCCTAAGGAACACATATGTATTATAATCATTGAGAGATTTCCATAAACTATAAATAAGCTCCAATATGGTCCTTGGATATAAAGATGTGGCCTCCTAAAGTATTCAGGTTCTCATGATCAAAATACACCTCACTGCCACATGGCTTCCTTCCACTCATCCCATCCAATGTGGTGCTGACATGGTTCCAAGTGGAATTGGCCTAAATCATCACTTCAAGTTTTATAACCTCTCAATCCATTCATCTTCATTGAGGCTTCACGCATGTGCAACACTAACATTCAACCTTGACTACTCCAATGACGACCCACTCTTCAGAACCTTCCTAGATCTGATGGATTTTGGGTCTTACCTTCAATAGATCTAATTGTGTCGGCATCTTCAACTTTCACACCAATTAACATCCAAGTCTTTGAATTTTCTCACAGTGCATGGATGGGAGCCATAAGGATCCATGGTTGAGATTTCATCTCACCCATCCAATAATCCATGGTTGTCTTTTAACCCCAAACCTCTTCATCATCAGCACTTTCCTCTATCCATGCTTCTAGACCATGCCCGAAAGCCTATGACGAATGGTATAGATCTCACATCTTGCAGACTCCATGATCTAGATAATTGTCAACACCATAAGGGTTTCTAGGCCCTCTGGGACTACTTCTGTCTCGTCAACCATTACACTGGCGACACACATGACCCCTATGATTATTATTGATGTTTCATTGGCTCACCACATCATCATGATGTTGTCACCTCTTTTATTTCTCAAACAAGACCTATCATGCATACAATAAAGACAACTTATCTCTCTCCTCTATGTTGATCAATGGATCTCATTAATTCTCAAGCCTTTATCATCGTCGACACTCTTGGAAAACACACGTTCTTAACAACCTTCCATGCTCTGATGACGATACATCGAATCCCTTCTTATGAAATCCACTCTTTTCATTCCTCCTCCAATCCTTTAAGGGATGTTGCTTATTCTTATACTGGTCATAACAACACTTGGCTTTCTAGATAGTGTCTTCTAACGTCTTGGGTTTGTCGAATTCAATTTGATCTTGACAGGTATGTGGAAATCCACTGAGAAAATGTTTCACTCTTGATTTCTCATCCTTGGGGTAAGGGACATATCTCAACAACTCCATAAACATTTTGGCATATTCATCCATGATAAGCTGACCCAAACTATGATCATAGAATTCCTTGACTTTGTCATCGTAATACTTTTCCGATGGGTAATCCTTTCATAATTATTTCTCAAACTATTTCCATGTCATTTTTCTTTCTTTCATACCTTTGATTTCCTTGAGGTCTTCCCACCAGATGGAAGCTCCTCCATTCAGGTTAAATATGGAAATTCTTTCTTTCGTATTCTCGGAGTAATTGTGTACCCAAAAGTAATTCTTCCAACCAAACAACATGCTTTGACTTCTTCTCCTTTCTTTATCTCTCCATCTAAGGTAGGAGACTTAGCCTTCTTGAATTCTTCAGTTAAAGAACTCTGATAATTCTTCCTCTTCTTCTTATTTGGGAAACTTGATTATGTGCCACTACTGGAAAACTCTACCAAAGTAGTCTTCCTGTCAAACGAATCCGTGGAAATTCTTCCACCTAATATACCTTTCTTGGCATCCCAATGCCTCTTTCTGGAAGAAATATTTCCCACATCAATATGAGATAATCCATTCTTTCGAGCATCCAAATGGGTTTCCAACCTCTCTAACTGTTGCATCTCTACATTACTAGGGTCACTCTATAGATGTTTCTATATTTGAAATAGGCTCTGTAGTAACACTTCATTCAATTCTTCTTGTTCAGCTTGGGCCATCATAAGCCTCTCTCTATCCCGCTGGCCATTAAATCTGGATGACTCTCTCTATCCCTCCAGTCATCCAAATTTGATGGCTAGTAAATCTGGATGACTCTCTCTATCCCTCCAGCCATTGGACTCTTCGTATATGAAGTGTGAGGTTTCATCCATGTTGTTTTGTACCAATCACCTCTGGTGCTTTTCAGTATGTCCTACATGCTGAAACAACAATTGTTATTAGTAATTACATTACCGGTGAAATTATGCATATTAGAAAATCAATAAAATCTTTCTTTAAATGATTTCAAGTAGCATTGTCAACCCATTCAAGCCTAGATTTTGAAATCTTCTCTAATACTACTATGTACCACATCCAACCCTCTAACCTTCTCTTAGGCTAGTGGGATGTTAATATTCTTCTCTCTTTACTCAACTTGTATTCTCTTTTAATACTTGGATTCTACTTGTCGATATATTTACATCAACTATAAATAAGCTCCAATATGATCCCTGGATCTAAATATGCGACCTCCTAAAGTATCCAAGTTCTTATGATCAAAATACACCTCACTGCCATGTGGAATCCACATGACTTCCTTCCACTCATACCATCCAATGTGGTACTAACATGGCACCAAGTGGCACAATCCTAACTCATCATTTCATGGTTTCTAACCTCTCAAAACATTCATTATCATCAAGACTTCACTCCTTTGGAGCACTAACATTCAACCTTGAATGCTCCAATGACGAACCACCCATCAGACCCTTCCTAGATCAAAAAAAATTCGGGTATGAACTTCAATGGATCTGATTGTCTCAACATCTCGAACTTGCACACCAATAAATGTCCAAGTATTTGAATTTTATCGTGGTGCACTGATGGGACCCACAAGGATCCACGACTAATATTTCATCTCACCCATCCATTGATCCACGACTATCGTTTAACCCCAAACCTCATCGTTCTCGACACTTGACTTTGTCAACGCTTCTGGAACATGCCTAGAAACCTCCAATGAATGGTTGAAATCTGACATCTTGCATATCTCATGATCTAAATCACCATCGACACCATAAGGATTTCTAGGCCCTCCGGGACTACTCCTATCTCATCAACCATTCCACTGTTGAGATGCATCACCCCTGCAATTAGTATGGATGCAACACTGGATCTCCACATCATCATGACATTATCACCTCTTTCATTTCTCAACCAGGACCTATGATGCATCTACAACATAGATATTCTCTCTCTCTTCTATGTCGATCAATGGCTATCATTAATTCTCAATCCTTTATCGTCATCGACACTCTTTGAAAACACATGTTCTTAACAATATTCCATGCTCCGATGATGATACATCGAGATCAATGATCCATATATCCTCGTCGTCACTTCCATCGAAATCGACAACCATCATCCCATCTATAGAATCTCACGATCATTGTTGGACTTCTCTTAAGTTCTCGCACTCAATCACTATCGACGATGATACCCCTCTCGGAGAAGGGTTGGTATCTACTCATCCCACTAAATCAACATATGTAATCTCTCCCAATGCATCAATGGATTTCCTTACTAATTAATTCCCATATTAGGGATTTGGCCAAGTTCAAGGTTTATTAAGACTTTATTGGTCCTCAAGGATTTCTATGCCTACTCTAAAATAGTCAAAGACCAACTAAAATTCATAAAAAGGTAGTTATTTCATATTTTTCAATATTTCCAAAAAATATCAGGACTTCCTCAGGATTCAAGGTTCTTTTTTTGTCATAGGGATCTCTCCGACCAACAACACACCCACATCACTGGTTAAATGATGTTTTTGTCCATGTCCCAAAAACTTTCCTCTAAATCCACAAGGTTTCTAGGGACACAATTGTCCACACTTAAACAAGCTCATGGTTTGATAATATGACAAGGTATCATCAGCTCATCCCAACCATTCAGAGTTTCCTTTTTATCAATTACAAGAATTTACACTTCCCATTAATCATACAATTTCATACACACATACATCATTCATAAACAATATAAACAAGTCTAGTTATAGACTTACTTGATCATGGAATTTTCCAATACCAATTGACTGAGAGATTACGCCTTTCCTCCCAACCTTAGGCCAAAATCTAGAGTTCATTTCTACAGTATTCCACTCTCATTCCAAGCCATGATACCAAAAGGAGAATGATTCAGGCGGATTCCAACTCAAATGATCCATGAAGCATACTCTCCTTCCTCCACTGACAATAACAGAAGTTACCCCCTTCCCACTAAGCTCTAGAATTCTACAGGTTTATCATATGGTTTCTCAATTGGATTTCCTCTACACTAGAGAGCCCCTCCTCTGCTAAATAGTCCCTCGGTGACCTCCCCTTACCAGTGTCATTTTTTGTCCAGTAAGCACCAAGCTATAGTATTTTTCTCCATTCTGGATTCAGGTCTTCCATATTCAGGGTGATCAATCATAGACAAGCTTCCTATTTTCCTCAAGGAAATATTTCCATCTTATTCTTTTCTTCATTCTGTGCCCACTAGATCCTCTTCTCATTTCACCCTTTTCTCTATGATTCGGTTGTTCATTATTCAGGTTCAAATTTTATCAACTCCTATGTGTGCATTCTTTTCTTCTATCTATGATACCAGACTCTACTTCCTAAGTGTCTGGTCTCTCCTGTCCATGTGTGTTCTCTGGTGTTGTTTTTCCACCTTTAGTATATTCTTCAATAGATCTCCTTGGGATTCTCGTAGACTTCCTAAAATCCACAATTCTCATTTTGAAGGGGAAAATTCTAATGTCTTTCTGTCAGGTCATTCAATTGGCCCTTTGCTTCTAAAAAATACCAATCCATCCACAACCATTAACTACCTCAACCATTTCCTGACCTTTCATAATTGGTCACATGGCTCCACCTAGATCAGGTGCACTGAGAGGTATGATTTTATGCTTAGCAAGCATAAATTGGCTCATTAAACAATCTTCCTATTTTATTCATAAAAACAACTCAGCTCCACCTTACCCAACCACTTAATCAATCCCTTCTTCATCAATTCCCACTTGTGTATCATGGCCAATACTTTCAAGGATGTTCCCTCTTAGTCAATAGTTTTGGTGCTTATATTAAATCAAAACATAAGTACATGAAGTCTTAGCATGATTACAATCATGGGGAAAAACAAGTTGTTACATTCCCCTCCCCCTTAAAAGAAACATTGTCCTCATTGTTTAAAATACCATGTATATACAATTATACAGGAAAAAAAATGGGTATATCAATCTCATGGCATCTTACATCTCCCATGTATCTTCATCTACTTAAAAGTGATTTGATTGCACCTTATCCTACACTGTGGCTTGGTTTCGAAGCACTTTTTTTCTCCTGTCTAGGATACATTATGGTTCAAGCTGGAATTCTCCTTCTAGTTCCACCTGTATTACAGTCCAATCAATTACATGATTAGGGTCATTTACATATTTCTTTACCAAATATACATGGAACACATTATGAGCTCTAACAACAGGTGGTAATGCAATTATGTATGATATTGGTCCCACTCTTTCCATGACTTCAAATGGTCCATAATAGAGAGGTTCCAATTTAGCACACATTCCCATTGTCAAGGAAATCCTCTCAGATTTCATCCGGAGATACACAAGGTCTCCTACTTTGAATTCTCCATGACTTATCTTGTTTTCTGCATAGCTCTTTTGTCTGTCTTGAGCTACTTTCAGATTTTGTCTTATCTTAACCATTTCTTGTTCCATCTCCTTCAACAATTTTTTTCCAAGTGTGATCATATCCACTAGGATGTCCCAACTAATTGGAAATCTACACTTTATTCCATACAAAACCTCAACGGGATCATTTTCAATGATTCCTTATAACCATTATTGTAGGAAAACTCTACCAAAGGAAGATATTTCTCCCAATGCTTGGGTTGATGCATAACATGCATTTTCAACATGTCCTCTAATATTTTGTTCACTATTTAAGTCTGACCATATTTTGGAGGATGGTAGGTTGCACTAAATGATAGTTGCATTCCCAAGCTTGCAAACAAGCTTCTCCAAAAACTTGAGGTGAACTTGGCATCTATATCTGAAATTATGGTTTTGGGAAAACCATGTAATATGAATATTTCCTTCATAAAAATATTAGCAACATCTATGGCTTTGAAGGTATATTTAATGGGGATAAAATGAGTTTCCTTGTTCAGCTTATCCACTACTCACATCATTTTATTTTATTTTCTTTGGTAAACCGTTGATAAAATCCATGGAAATTGTTTCCCATTTCCATTTGGGAATGGGTAAAGGTTGCAATAGACTTGCAGGATGTCTGTATTCAAATTTCACCTGTTGACATTCCAGGAATTTAGCGATGTGTTGAGAAATGTCTTTCTTCATCATGGGTTGATAGAACAACTTCCTTATTGATGTCATTGTTATCACTAATTAAATTGCTTGGCTGAAGAAACAACTTACAAAGGTAACCACATAATCACTTTAGAACTAGACACTAGCCTATTAAATTCAGAGAGGGATATCTCTTGTCACTTGGTCTCTAAGAGATAGGTTTTCTTGCTAAAAACAATGGCTAGGTTTTGATTACTGAAGCTATTTTTATAAGGTTTTTTGGAAAGAAGGAAAGGGATATGTTGGGCAATGGAGTCAACCTATGAAAGAAAATGAAACACTGTGACTGGTAGGTGAACTCTTCAGGAAAACAAAGGCTAGGTAGGTGATGAAATTTTAGTTTTAAACTTTTTATGATAGGATGGAAGAAAGAGGAAACATATAACAATAATTAGAGCACCATGAGAGATGAATTTTGATGAGTTAAGAAAGAAAAAACAGAGTTTAAATTTGCTTGAATCTAAAGCACCATTTAGATGAATTCCGGACCCTTTGCTATCCAAATTTAAACATGTGATAATTTGTAGATGAATAGTAAAATAAAATAGAGGAACACAAATGAGAAGAAACACATACTTCAGATCATCACATCAAAAATCTTTGTATGAACAAGCTCTAGAATTTTTCACTTGTATTTCATTCAAATTAGGGAAAAATTTTACAATGTTAAGAAAAATATCCTTGCTTCTTCCAACTCACCCCCCTTTTACATCAAAATGATCAAATATATATAGGTATACCTCCACACTGGGATACTAGGAGTCGAACTAATTCTATCAATAATAATGGATCTGGTTACATCAAAGGAGAACAACTCCTAAACAACTTAATAAAAATAGTAAATTTGATTTTGACCATCTTTAATGTAAAACAAAAAATCTTTTACAACATCGATTTTGAGTATAATTCAAGTTGATGTTGTGGTGAGTCATTAGATACATCTGGAAACCAACTTGAGAGAATTATGTGTGATGTTGGTTATCGTTTCCACCTTTTTGTAGCGAACTGAAGCTAACACTGTGTAAATGCTACCTTCAACATTTATGTAGCGAACTTGCATAGCGCAGGGAATTTTCTTGAAAACTATGCATTTACTGGTAGCAACATACTTGAGACTTGTACTTACTTCAGAAATTGCATACCAATTACCTCATGTTGTCCTTTCAATCCTTGTGCACTTACAGTACTTTTGTAGCGTGATCTCGCTACGTAATTGTTGTACTTGGCAATTTTTAAACAAAACTACAGATGTAGCTTAAATGATGATTTTAGCTTGTCATCCTTCTTTGAATCAGAGCTACAAAGAGTGTAGAGTGATTTTCACAAAAAACATTGAACTTGATAGCATCCTCGCTCTTCTTTATCACCATTGAAATTGCACTTTCTCACAGTAAACAAAATTTCCACAAAATAATCAAAACTTGTGATGACCCCTTTTCCAAAAAGACAAAATTGTAACGATTCTTCATTTATATTTTTGCTATCTCAACAAGAAGTTACAACTTACCTTTTCCCTCGTCATCAATCTTCACTTGGAACCTCAAAGACCTGTTTGTCTTTCTTAGTGATAAATTCTTCCTCTTTAACTTTTGTACATGTCTGGATAAGAGTGCACTTCTCTTCAATTTTGATTAGGCCTTTGAGAGTGTTGCACATGCATTTGCGATAGTTGGTCCACATTCCTAAAATGTCTTTGAACCATTAGTTCTGACAACACTTTCTTCTCCCTAAGTTGGATGATAAGATCTTGAGCCTCCCTTAATTGTTTATTTAGCCACTTTACAGTTTTTTCTCCTTCTATAAGTGAAGTGTGAGGTTTTTGAATTGTTGCAAGATGGCCTTGTACATTTGAACTCTTCTTCTTGGCTGAGGATATTTTCATAGGAGCTGTAGGTTTGGTCAAAACTGTATTCTTAGATATTTGCATGACTTCCTTCCCCTTTGACATTTCATTCTTTGAATCTATTTTGACTGGTGGTGTTTGAACCTTAGGAACCTTCTCATCTCATTTCCTTTTCAATTCTCTTCTCTCTTGGTAAAACTAGGCTATAACATGTTGAGCCTCTTTGAGTAGTTTTTTCATCTCTCTAATATTTTTGTTTCTTTCTCTTGATTTCACTTGGTCTTCATCCATCTCCTGAGTTGCATTTTCAACAAAATCTGTCTGCTATGTAGGTGTAGGAAACCTTCTAGCAATTGACTTTGTGGTTGTTCTATTGGGTTTCCGTGTCTCCTTTTCCTCATCAGTAAATTGTAGCCTCCTACCATTCTTCACAATTGGATGACTTGGTGAAGGGTCCTCAATCTCCTTTTCTTTTCCTTTTCCATGTTCTACAACACTTCTTCCTTTTCCACCTAAGTTGTTAGAGATTAATCTTTATGCATGTAAGGGGATATCTATTTTTGGGTCTAGGGGGATATTTTATGAGGCTAAGAAGGATTCCCAATCCTTATTCATATTTCTAATCTCTTCAACCACTATTATTTCTAACAAGGAAAAATGAAACAAACTACTCTTGAGTTGGTCAGCCCTAGCCTGGACTTTATCTATCATTTTACCTAAATTCCTTTAAACCATATTTCTCCTTGTATTGGAATATTTGTTGCAACATCTATTGTCTCCTCTGATACTGGGAAAATGACCTCAACAATTTTTGTCTAGACACCATTAAAATTCATGGAAAACTCCTTTGTCAACTGCATGTTATACTCTTGGATTTTCTCATAAAACCTCATGCACCTAACCTACTCAAAAGACACTCTGAATGCAGGGTCTAAATTGACTAGACTCAGACTCTATGGATCATGCCTTAGCATGTTGCTTCCCCTGTACTTATTTTTCTCATGAGCTATCATAGATTTTTTTTTTTTGCAATATAAACTTGAGACTGATAAGGGAAGAGGGGTCCAAAAACTCAGACAAATATCTTACATAGAAAAACAACAAGACTAGGGTTTTCTCTATTTAGCATTAGGAGCTTTGACTATATTAGAGGCAGGATTTTTGAGAAGATATGCTAGCATGGAAAAAACGGGCCTTACCCGTTTTTACACAACAAAACAAAGGAACAGAGGATGCGAGCGAGAGCACCTGCAATAAAGTTTGTGTAGCGAGAGAGGCTGCACAGAATTTGTGTAGTGAGGAGACTGGTTTGCGTAGAAGAGGTTTCTTTAAAGCTTTCTCGAGAGGAAATTGTTGATCATAGGTCGAGGATGCATGAAAACAAACAAAAGGTGGAAAATATACATGCATGAGTTGATAGGAAGAGTTTTGAAAGGGAAAAGTACTCGTTTTGGATGATAAGACTTTTCAAACTTTTTCAAGTAACTTGTGCAGCGTGTTTGCACAATGATCACATGTTTTCTATAGTCAAGGTACAACTAACATGAAACGTGATCGTAACCTCCTTGTTGATTTCATCATATTTGATGATTATCATTGATACCCTTTGAAAAGACTTTCCCTCCTAGACTTACAACTTGAATTTGACATACCACTTCCCACCTTGTGAAATTATTTCAAACTAAAAAGCCAAAGACATTTGCAAAACCTCTCATGTGATAAACTCCTATACACCTTTAATGAATCTTTTCTTTCATGATGTGTAATTATGTTTCATGAAATTCACAAAAAACCATTTGACTTAGACTTATAACTTGACTCTCTTTTGACATGCATCTTATATTTTATCTAATCAATGACCCAAGGACTTTGAATCATCTCATGAGACAAAACACACACACACTAACTCAATTAGGAATTCCTTGGTCTTCCCAAGACCAAGGAATGACTTTGTAAACTTTGAACCAACCTCCAACTTTACCCTAAAAATAAATATGCTAACATTTGGCTCCAATGGGGATGCTATACTCCCTATGAGGTAGAAAATAATAGTAGAATAGGTGCCTTATCCATTGGGATAATACAATTCCCTGTAACCAAATCATTTTGCAAATGCATCCAAACTACAAATTGGAGCTTGAAGTTATGTCACCGTCTATTTATAGAATATTCTTCGAAGTTCTCTTATCACATATTTGTGTCCCATACTAGTTACAGACACATGTGTCCTATAACCCCCCTTACTTCTACCTCGGGTGAGACTTCACCTGCTTCGTTGGTGTTGTCGAAATGGACGATACTCGGGGTTTTGTTGGTGTGTTGTTAAGCATTGAACCCTGAGTCTTCCCCTGTGCCGACACCAATATCAAATGGAAAAGATAGCCATGTGACATTTTGCTTCTGTTGAAATAAAAATTTACAAGGAAGACTCTGAAATGAAGGAATTTGGGGTATTTTCTAATCTTCTAAAGCTTTGATCTCTCCCTCAATATTTTTGGCAAATTCATCGAAAAAATGGATCTTGGCCTCTGAGCTACATTTATATGATTTTAAATAAGAAGAAAAAAATGCAGGAAAGTTTTCATCACCCTCATCATCAATGCACATATCGTTCTATTCTCTAAAACCTTGAATGGAAGGAGATTTTGCCACAAAATCTGCCTCCATCCATGTTTCCAAAAAGACAACCCAAAAAGTTGTAATAGATATAGCAGGAAAACCTTCATCCCAACTCCTACACTTCCCTTGGAATGAATCATAAAAATGTCTGATGAAAACATCTTCATGCTTGACTCTAAGAAACTCAGTAAAGTCATGAAAGTTTTAGATATTATTCAAAGTCAAACTCAGATCATCTCCAATAAATTTCAGACCATTTCTTACAAAACATTCATGCTTGGGTAAAGGATTCAAGAAACCATAAATTTGTGAAAATTCAAAACACGCATACCTTGAAACAATGGTAGCAGCATTCGAGTTCTTCATCAAATCCAATGGAATCACTAGTACCTTCTTCAAGCTTTAAAACCTTTAGACAATGGAGTCTCCATTGATATTCTATCATCTAGATACAATTGATAATGGAGTCACTAGGTGTATAATTTACAACCTCATTGTGTCTAACAGTTGTCCACCATCAAGAATCAGATATGAAATTTGTCATTTATCCTAGGGAATATTTCACCTTGGGTCCCCGACAATGACGCCAAAATGTCATCACTGAGTAAATTTCTTGGTTGAAGAAACAACTTACAAAGGTAACCAAAAAACCACTTTAGAACTGGACACTAGCCTATTCAGTTCAGAGAGGGATCTCTCTTGTCACTTGGTCTCTAAGAGATAGGTTTTCTTTCTAAAAAAAATGGCTAGGTGTTGCAATAGGGGTAGACCCAAGGTTCAACGCTACAACAATGCACCAAAAATACCCTAACTACTAACCCTTTCGGCAACACCTGCGAAGCAGATGAAGTCTTACCTGAGGTAGAGGTAGGGGTGGTCGCAGGACTCATATGTTTGCAACCTTAGCTGGGACACAGATCTGTGATTCTAACACTTAACA
>CBVK0102504591.1:0-15377 GCA_900067695.1 Picea abies
GTAAAAGGAGGTTGCCCCCTCGAAGAGGCTTATTATTTGAAATTATCTCTCTTTTCAAGGCATTGATTACTTATTCTAAGGTTTTTCTATGCTATATTGATATTTGGTTCTTAACATGTGAGCACATGAAGGGAGAAGAGGTTGAGGCCTAACTGTTAGAAATGAATAAACATTTTCAATTGCATAATTACCCCTCATGGGTAGAAACAAGAACTGCAACCTACCACTTGAATTAAAGGAATCCATGTGGTGGGATCAACTTAAACAAGCCAAGCATATTGAAGAGAAGAGGGTATCATGGAGACAGTTCAAAGGATATATCCAAGAGAAGTATTTTTTTGAGCATTGTTATGAGAAGAAGATGAAAGAGTTCTTTGAGCTCAATTTGGGAATCATGAAAATGGATGAATATGAGAAGAGGTTCTTTGAATTGATGAAGTATGTTGAATTCATAAAGGATGAGAAGGTAGAAATTCAAAGGTTTATTAGTGGGTTACCCTCCTTCTATAGTGACACGATACAATATTATAACCCCAATACTTTGGAGGAGACCATAAGGAGAGAAAATAATATTTATGAGAAAAGTAGATAGAGGCCAGTCTTCCAAAAGACTTAGAATGAAAAGAGGAAAGGAAATAAAGAGCTAAGGCATAAAGGTTTCTAGACACCCTTTTTCAAGAACAACTCCCAAGAAAATTAGTAAGGATAGTCATCCAAAAATGAGCACAAGACAACATATTCTTTTGGGAAAATTCCAAGGAGACAACCTATGTAATGTTGGGGGTATGAGGGAAATCACTTGTATAGGGTATGCCCTAACAAAGGTGAAATAATGAGGATTTTATAAAACATTCAGGAGGCTGAAACAATGGAGGACACAGGAGGAAGCATGCCAATGACTTATGAATCGTTGGCAAACAAGCAAGCAAAATATTAGTCCCTCATGATTGAAGTGGAAGGTAAGATCAATAATAAACCCATAGCAATTTTATTTGATTCTAGAGATAGCCATAATTACATAAACTATAATATTGTTGAAATATTTCACTTTTAAAGGAGTAAGCATAATAAATATTTGTTAGTTCAGTTAGCCACAAGGGATAAGAGAAAGATCAATGAGTTGATTAAATATTGTCCAATAGACATGAATGGACTTAACACAAAGGTAGATGCGAAAATTATACCTTTGGGTTCATATGAATGTCTAATTGGCATGGATTGGTTGGAAAAACAACATGTTGTCCTAGACTATTACAACAAGACAATTACCTATCTTGATGAGAAAGGGAAGCATGAAAATATTCAAGGCATTCCAAGAGTCGTAGTTGTTAGATAAATTTCAACCATGCAGTTGAAAAATAGTTTCAAGAAGTGATATCACATTTTTGTAGCCCATATGGAAGAGCCAACTAGAAATAACGTGGAAAGTATTGAAGACCATCTGGTCTTGAAATATTTTGAATATGTTTTTGAGGAAATCTCAGGATTTACACTGAAGAGAGACATTCATTTCTCTATTGATTTGGAGGTAGAAGCTTCCCTGGTGTTCAAGACACCTTACATAATGGGCACATTAGAATTGAAAGAGTTGTAGATGCAACTTAAAGAACTTTTAAAGAAGGGTTATATACACCCAAGTGTGTCACCTTGGGGAGCCTCATTTTGAAGAAAGATGGAACCTATTGGCACACTTACTTATACTAAGAGGGGGTGAATCAACATAAGACTAATTTTCTATTCTTATAATCTTAACTAATTTTTTACTTCACTAATTATAAGCAGTTAATGAGAAATGCACATAAAAAAATAGAATTCACTGTACACATAGTTGTAACAAGGAAAACCAAATGGGAGAAAACCAAAACATATTTTCTTTATAAAATCTTGTAGGCACCAATGTACCATTACAATGTTTGCAGGCACAAACTCACAGGAGTCACCAATCTCCTCTCCTAAGAACCAACTCAAAAACAACATTTTCAGACACCAACCTGCAGGAGACACCAATCCCCTTGGCTGATCACCAACTTAGTTCTTTCTGTAGGAACCAACCTACACATGTTATATTCACAGGAACCCACCTGCAGGGGACACCAATCCCCTTAGATGAGAACTAACTTAGAAGATAATGTAGATACCAATTTTATGTGAAACATCAAACTCCTCAAGTTGTTAATAATACATTATTATCTCTTTCCTTCAAGCCTTCACTTACACAAGTCTATTTCTTTGTCTCCGCTGACACAATTATCAACCTGCATAGTTCAAAATTTCTTTTATCCTTGCACCTCTTAGACACCCTTACATTATCTTCCTTTCATTCTCTATCATCCTTGGAACTCATAGCCTCAATGATTCTCTTCACACAATCCACACTTACCCACACTTCTCACTCTTCATTCTTTCTCCATTATTTCACTCTCTTGAACTAGACAATTATTTATACCAAACATACACCCAAAGTTTTGTCAACAAATCCAAATAAGTTTTCCATGGGTTTGGCTACACATCCTTTTGAATCTCCTTGAATCATTCAACAAAATGATCCTTCGAACACGATATTCAATTTATTATATCACACACCATCCAATATCCTGACAAAGCATGAGCCATGATGCTCAACAACTTGTTGATGGGCGAAACAGTCCATCCGTCAATTGGAAGAGTGGAACCGGTTCGGGGTTGTCTAAATAACCCAAGTCGTTTGGTATGGACCACCCTAACGAGTTTAACGGCTCCGTTGGCCACTCTGAGGTCTCGTAAGGAAACCAAAGAGAAAGTGATCTAAGCTAAATAATCTAAACTAAGGAAACTAGAAACTAATAAAAAAAATGAAGTTAACCTAACTATGCTAATCTAACTATGAACTACTAACTATTATATATTTACAAGATACTAACTATGATTATAATAACTCAAATCAACTACTTAATTATCAGCTATGATCATTCTTTATTCACAAATATACAATATGAACAAATTACAGATTTGATTAAAACCTGTGAAACTAATGTGTTCGCTGCCCTAAGACAGCCAAGGATCTATTTTTGTCATTTTGTATTTATAAAACAGAAAGAAAGCTAACTGAAATTAAATAATCTAATCTAAATCTAACTAAACTGCTAATCAATTAAAGCAATAAACATCTAACTAATTAAACTGGAAACGCTCCAAGTTTGCCCTGTGTAAGATGGCTTCTTAAGCTGGTTGGAGGAAGAAATTCACACCGTTAAGCCCTCAAGCTTCTTGCAAAGGATCAGCTGTAATGCTTCCTGAAGTAAGTTACAGGACAAACAAGACATAAAAGAAATCATAACAGTCTTTGGATTATAAACTTGTGCAAAAGGGAAACCTATTATGCAACAAATCTATATATGATAATTCAATTCATAAAGAAGACAAAGCTATCATTCATAAACTGAATCCTTAACTGTTATGTGTTTTATCAAATTGGAAGCAACAAGGAATGCATAATAATAAGAAATTATATCACTTGAATTTGATTTAGATAGCAAAGTAATACTAAACCAGACACAAAATGATATACAAAACTTGGAACACGGTGTCGATATATTGAAAAGCAAAAGCTATAACAACGCATCAATTCTGCTCCAGTTTGAATCAAGATCACATATCCTTGTTCTCCCCAACTAAGGATTGTTTGATTATTACAAAATCATAAGTTTAAATAAGTTTTTCACAAGGTAAAACATCCTTGTGAATAATAGTAAACAGTTTTACAAAATCTGGGAGTAATCCCAAAATCCCTTAAACTAAGTAACTAAAATGCAAGTGAAATCTGTAGATCATCCCCTAACTGCCCATAGTATCCATTGCAAATTCGAATTGCCCTGCAATAGACACCAGAATCAAGTTAGAAGATTGTTTTATTCAGAAAATAATAACAAAATTGATTCTATAGACTCAGCTACAGAATCGTTTGATTCTGTAGCTGATCTAGAATAGTAAAATTACCAGATATAAATCAAATCAAATCGAACCTAATCACTTAGCAATACTCAACACATTACTAATGATTATATCAAATAAAACTAAACAGAATACAATCGAAACATAGTAGAGACATAATTGATATAAAATAGGAATGTCCTGTTTTCCAATTCTTCTCAAAATCGAATCCAATCTTAACAAGACTGTTCCAAGAATTCTATCAATAACAAACCAAATCGTATGAGATGCAAACCATCATTATCGATTAGCATATGATCCATATCATTACCAACATAGAAAGCATTAACAATTTCACACATCGCTGTATCCATAGAATCCAACCACAGTTTTCATTTGCTGCATTTCAAATAATACACAAGTAAATTCATAACCGTAATCGACTAATTGAATCACAACAGTAGATTGATATCATTTTATTAAAAAACATGTATGAATTATTCCCAATGTAATCGGACCATCTACAGAAATATCAACTCAACAGTCATCATATTAGATCATTCCATAGTCGACAAATAGGGTTTTGACAGAGTCAATAAGCCGAGCATTTAATTATAAACCCAAATCAAAAGATTTGATGTAATTAATCGATCCCTGTAATCGAATCAAACAGTCGTTATCATCGGAATATGACTCACATCATAACAATTGTTATCCATTCGAAACTTGATTATGAAATAGATGATAAATGAATCAGTCCCAACATAGAAATTACAATCAATATAGTCAACCAATATGCATCGTGCAAGATATAATCAAATCGAACAGAGATACCGTTTGCATTTCAAGAATAGAGAAGATATCAAGTAACAACATTTTCAAATCAAACTAAATCTAATCACAACCAATCCAACTAAATCGATAAAACTTATGCATGACAGAGCAAGTCAAACATATAAACAGAGCTTATGACGACGCTGTATAAAAGAGGGAAAATTATACCATTATAGTTTTTGTAACTATGTCAATCTTGAATTGACAACTACAGTGGCAGATTCGACGTTTTTGAACAAGATTGATCCAGCAGTCCATTGATTTTTATCACTAGGCCGCCCCTTTGCATCCTGACCAGTGAGCATTGCCACTTGTTTCTCCAAATCGTAAATTTTGGATTGCAATTTAGGGACATCCAAATAGTATCTCTCTAACCACAATCCACATTGGTCGCAAGGTGAAGCAACCTTTTGAGTAGAAGGGGGGTTTGATGATTCCCCGAGGGTTTCACGAGATGGCTTGATACCAGGGAAGTCATGGTTATCCCAAAGACAAGGAGGCAAGTTATCTACGAAATTGTAAGGAGGTTCATCACCACAGAAGCCCTCTTCAGCTAGAATACGCTCAATGCTCGAATCTGAGTCCTCGCTTACCATGATAGGCTCTATTTTGGCAGGGGGTTTAGACTTATTTCTCTCCATGCGAGAGATCGTCCTTGCATTTTTCTTGTTTCTAGCAGCAGTCTTCGCCCTAGCCTTTGTGGTTATGGGCTTAGCCACTTTAGTCACAGCTGTAGGAGAATTCACAGGTGAGTGGGTTTGAGGTTTAGGTAGTAAAACACGGTAGGGTACAGGGGTAGACTTACTCTCGGATACCACAGGCTTATCGACCTGTGGAGGACTTGATTCCTCAAAACCATTACGGTTGAGAAAATCGTGCCAGGAATCTCGACATAAACCCAATTCATAAACAACCAATATTTTAATCAATCCAACATGGAAGAGGCTAGTGTCAGCCTGACTTCGCTTGTACTTCTTAGCGATTTTAAATAAACTTCGGTGCAGATAATGCGGCATGCTAAGCTCGAAACCCATAAACACCATCAATAAATGTAGATGAAACAGGAAAACAAATCCATACCTGCCTTCACAAGTAATGAATTGCTTGATAATCATCAAGAGATCATACCAGCGGGGTTTCAACATCTTTGGGTTTCAACATCTTTGCAGGTAAACCTTTATTGCACGACCTCACTGTCCGAGACCGAAATAACAATGTCCATGGGACATCATTTACTTTATAACTTTTGGACCATTTCTGTCCCTTGACAGGCAAGCTAGTTGCTAGGCTAAGAGATTGTTTGGTGATTTCAAGTTGGACATCTCCAACTTTGGCTCGGCAACCGTCGAATGACAGTGCGAATTGCCGAGCAACAGAGATATTAAAACCATCGAAATTCCTTATAAACGAAAGCCACCCTAATTCTTCAAGGTCATTGTATGCACCATCGAACATCAACAACGCTTGGCATCCATTAGGTTCGACCCTCACAACAGGATCCATAACCTCTGTTCATGGTAGGGTTCACACCGAATGAACAATGAACATAGTGAATACGATAGGGTTTCAATAGTTTGAATGCTCAACGAGACCGAAAACAACTCCATGCATGCGAAGGTGATGGGATTAACATCAACACGCATCGCATTAATGACCCGTACAGAGCTGTTAAAATCATAATCATTTAAACAAATGCATCTACCAGCCAATGGGTGAATCACCACTTCTACGTGCCATTCATCCAAGTCTGAATCAACAACTCATGTGATCATTATGCGCCAAGTGTTAAGTTTAACCAAACACAGTACCAGCATTAACTATCGATTCATCGTGTCGATTTCATTGTTCAATCAATCGCTTAACCACAAGTTTCACTTCTAATACATAGCTTGGGACTATGAAACATTCAACATATAATCCATCTTTGCAAATAGTATGTCAAGCATTGATTTGTAAAGTTCAATGTGATTGATCAATGCGCTTTCAAACCAATGTTATTACGCCTTATAAACTTGCCCATGTATTTGGTGCATATGGTAATGTTTGCATTCCAATATTTTGAGAACAATATGATCCAAAGCTTTTCATATAAGAACTGAGTGCAAATCCATAATAAGGATAAAAGCAATAAGACCAAATCCATTACAATTTTCATAAGATCAAAACAAGACCAGTAACTTTTATGCCCAAAGGTTTAACAATCAAATATATCCGAATGCGCAATCAAGGTAAGATAATGCTCAAGAACATAAGTTTGAAACAACCTTTAGCAGTCATGTGATAAACCAGTGATCAAGCGTCTTTCAACAAATCAACCAAAAATGATGACAATCTAAGCAACGAAAGAGGTGTTTTCACACTTGTAGTTGTGAAAACTGAAACGAAATTGAATTGTAATTGTCGCAAAAATGAGATGAATGTCTAGAAGCAAAGTGCGACAATGATTTGTCATGATACCACAAGTGGTGTAGGCAGCTTTTTTGAGAGCAATCGAAAAAAATAGGTTGGCTGCCAACACAACTGTTGGACCATATTAATATTCAATATCGATTGTTGATCTATTTCAATGTACACCAAAACAAACAATACACCCTCTGCATTGAACAATCATCGGATCATATTATCAATTAAATCTCATCCATTGATCTCATTCCCTAGTCACTAGCACATGTAACATAGATTCAATGTTCATCAACTGTTTGATCATCCCTGATTAGATCACAACCGTCAAATTGATTACCTATCCATCTCAACATGTAACTCATCCTTGATGCATGGTCGTCATTTGATTTGGACCTTGAATTGATCTCGATGGTTGATCCAAGTCTCACATAGCTCAAGCCTTCGACTCCCAACTACCATCGGATCAGATATCTGATCAACCTCAACATTCAATCTATTATCTTGATGGTTTCACTACAGGTCTAAGGAATATATTTGCATACCTCTGCGGCCTCCAGAATGCACTTTATTGCTCTTCCATACTCATTTTTTACATATTGTTAGACACATTTCCAATCATTTCTCCATGGGTGTAAGGCATATCTTTTCATACTTCTTCTTCCTCCAAAATGAACCTTCACATTTTGATGCACTCACTTTTCACCCATACTTAGAAAATTTTATATGTATTTCACCATGGGTCTATGAGACATCATGAGCCATCAGATCTTTCACCCTCTAGGCCTTCTGATCTGTGAAAGGTGGCGACCTCCTAGGCCTTATGATCTCTCACCCTCTAGGTTGTAGGATCACCATTTGTGTTGTCCGATCTGTGACAAGTGGTGACCTCTTGGGAGATCCGATCAATTCCACATACTTAGATAATTTTTGAAATCTCACCATGGTCTAAACATTTTCTCTATTAACTTATCTATCTCTGCTACCTTGTTCATTCAAATGATTATTCTTTGTTCTTAGTCATTTCTTCGAAATCTTTGGTACTTGGTCATTCTTGATACTTAGCCAATTCTCAAGATTTTACTGCGGGTCGTGGGTCTACAAGATTTTCTCGATTCTTATATCTGTGACCTCATCCATATGATCGATTCTTGACACTTAGTCTATTTTTCTAAACTCCTAATGTGGGTCTCTTACACTTAGTCGTTTTTCAAACTCTCACCATGAGTCCATGGTTTTGTGCTCATTTCTTCACATACTCGTGATTCTCAATGAAGCTCACTATCTCAACGATGTCTTGTTACTTAGTCATTGTTTTGATATCTCTTGTGATGATGTTTCATATGAGGTGGCTTCTTTCTGGACATCTTCTTCATGTATACTAGATGAGGTGGCATCGATACATGTCCTGACACATGACATCATTGATGCAAACTTCCTTCAATGTGGAATTCATCTGACTGGACACGTGGAACTGATGAGGTTACTATCATGGTGCTGAAGTGGTTGAGTTGTCCCACCAAGTATTAGGCCCCAATATTTGATCTTAACCATTGATCTCTAGAGATGAACAATAAAGATTTATCCTGTTTTGGGTCCACAATTCTCTACACCAAAATTTAACACATTTCTCACAGTTCCATGACTCTTCATTCATATTCAAACTATGTTCTTTCATGTTTTCATATAAACCCTTTGTAGTTTTTTTTCCTCATGAATGTGGGATATGTCAATATGGGGTTTGGACTGCTATCTCTTGCATGCTTAGGATTCGATAACATGTGTGAGATCTCTATGGCCTTAGAATTTGACTCCAACTCTCTTATTTCTTCCCGAACATGCAATGGGGTCATCTCATCCATATTCAATTTGCACGAATTCTCCTTATGCTTGTGTGGCCCAAATTCACTTGGAACGACTATTCACTATTGTCTTACCTTCATCAAAGTCTCAATACTTCCTCTACACTCTTCTTATTATGTATGTCCATAGATTCATGTTTCTGGTTATTGTTCGATCCTTGGACATGTCATTTGCATGGTCATTTCATTCCTCTTACCTTCATTCACACATAGCCACCATTCTTATCTAAACCTATGAAACTTGAATTCAATCTATTGCATTTTCTCATAGTCACTTCATCTTTAGGGTAAAAAATGAACACTTTAAGAAATTTAACTACACATAGTCATATTTCATACACAAAGGCTTATCAATTTGCAGAGAAATTAATAATCTCCCTTTATCACTGACAATAGTTAGTCTCCCTCTATCTGTGATATCAATGACAATATTTGACATCAATGCAATTATTTGACACTTAATTATTTTGGTACTCCTCTACTTCTTGCAAGTATTTCTTTTTGAAAATATCCCCCTTTCTCTGTACTCTCCCCCTTTGAAATCAATGGAAAAATATTTTATCCCCCGTACATTGTGTTCTTCATTTTCTTTCCATCAACCTTCTTATCCTTTTGCAGCTCCACCTAAGCTTATTCCCTTTGTTGGAGATAATTCACACACACCTAGGATTTATTTTTCCTAAGGTTTTCCCTATGTTTATTAGTCATTGTCCAGTCTCATACATTTTAGGGAGAATATTCCTTTTCCTACATTCTAGGGGAATATTCTCTTTAGTTCACATTTTAGTTGGATCAATTGAGTGGAGTATTGATGCCACATTGGTTCCTTCACCATATAGAATTGGGAACATCACTGCTAATGCACATTGTCCTTGGCATTATCACTAGAGTGGTGCATTACTGATGCCATCATTTAGTTAACTGAGGAATGAAAGGCTAGTTGACTTAGACTAGGTGGCAGTTAACTCCCGTAACTGTCGGTGTGTGTCCAAATCACTCTAGACCACCACTATGGTGCATTTGATTCTCTTCCAGTGCGAATTAGTTGATTTCTACATAGTGTATCATGTGTAAAGTATCTTTCATTCATTCAGTTAATACAATTATTGATTCTATCTTTCTCGTTTTCATCTTTTCTCATTTGTTCTACAAATTATGTATGTCCTTTGCTAGCTAGATCTTATTTGTGTAGGTTCATCCACATTTACACCCTTTTCTCCTCCTGCAACTCCCTTTTAGCTTGTTCTTCTTCACGAGGCTTTAGTGATTGGATGGAATAGGAAGCACCCCCATTTTTTGTTCAAGGTACTTGAAGAATTCCCTAAAAAAAGGTTTTGTAAAGATATCAACTACCTTTTCCTTTATGCCAATATATTCCATATTGACATTCTATTTTGTGACTTTCTCTCTCAATAAGTGATACTTCATTAGAATGCGTTTTTTTTTAATGCATTATTGGATTCTTAGATATTTTATTGCACTAGTATTGTCACATAGAATTGATATGGGATAATCATATTCTACCTAAATGTCCTTTAATGTTTGTTTCATCCAGAGCACTTATGTAGAACATGTTTCTACTGCAATGTATTTTTCTTCTGCTATGGATATAGAAATTGATGATTTCTTCTTGCTAAACCATGACACTAGACTATTTCCTAGAAAGAACACTCCACCACTGGTACTTTTTCTATCATCCCCACTACCTTCCCAATCTACATTTGTGTAATATGTTAGAGTAAAATAGTCTCCTATGGGATACCATAAACCAAAGTCCAATGTTCATTTCATATATCTAAATATTATTTTTACTTCCCGCACATGTGATTCCTTTGGTGCATCTTGAAACCTTCCAACTAACCTTACTTCCTGCATAATATCTGGTCTTGAAGCTATCCCATATAGTGGTATACCTATCATTGATCTATATGATTTTGATTATCTTCCCTTGATTCATCCTCTTTTCTTAGTTTACAACCAATGACCATGGGTGTGCTGACAGGTTTGCAGTATTCCTCTTCAAACTTCTTCATCATCTCCTTGATGTATTTGGTATGAGAGATAAATATGACTATGTTGGTTTGAGAAATTTGCAACCCTAGGAAGAAGGAAATTTCTCCAAGAATAGACATCTCAAATTATTTTTTCATTTCTTTTGCAAAAATTTGGCTCATTCTATCAACATTACCTCAAAAAATGACATCATCCACATAAAATACAATGATTAACATCTCTTCATTGTCTATTTTGATGTAAATATTGCTATCCGTTGTTCCTCTTTTGAAACCTTGTTACTGCAAGTACTTGTCAAGTCTTGAATACCATGATCTAACAAATTTCTTTTATCCATAAAGTGATTTCTTCAATTTGCAAACATAATCTTCATCTTTTGACAATAAGAACCCTCCAAGATTTTCTATGTACACTTATTCCTCTAAATCTCCATTCAGGAATGTTGAATTGACATTCATTTGATGCACCTTAAACTTCTTGAAACTTGCAAATGCCAAAAACATTCTATTGCCTTCTAGTCTTGCAATAGGAGAAAAGGTTTCTTCAAAGTCAATACCTTCTTCTTGAGGATACCCTTTACAGACCAATCTTTATTTCTTGGTACTTTTCCATATTCATTTAAATTTTTTCTGAATACCCACTTTGTACCAATCACATTTTTATCTTTGGGTCTTGTGACAAGTTCCCATGTTTGATTTTTCTCAATCTGGCTTAACTCTTTTTCCATGGAATTCAACCAATGTTGATCATTATTTTCTTATGAAAAACACATAGGATCTATTTTAGACAGTAAAGAGAAATTCATATGCTCATAATTGCTTGCTAGTTTTCTCCTAGTCTGGGTCTTAGCATTTTTATCACAAAGAATCAAGTTTTTTGGATGATTTTTCTGCACAGACCTCATTGGTGTTTGTATATATTGGTGTTCTATTTATTCTTCTCCTCCTTCTTCATTTTCTTGTTCTTGTTCGCCATATTCTTGTTCTTCTTCTTCGCTGCAATCTATTTCTTCTACTTCTAGTTGGTTCTTGTGTGGTATTTCTTCATCTATTTTGACATTGATGCTTTCAACAATGTTTTGTAGTATTTTTTTGTAACATATATAGGATTTTCTTCTTGATGAATTCCCAAGAAAAATTCCTTCATCTTCTCTTGAATCAAACTTTCCTAGATTCTCATCATCTCGTTTGATGTAAAATTTGCTTCTAAATATTCTAAAGTGTTTGAACAATGTTGGTTGGCCTTTACACAATTCATAGGGTATATTTTCACTGTTGAATCTGATTCATCCTCTATTTAAAATGTAGACCGCAATGTAAACTACTTCTCTCCAAAAATTCTCTGACAATTTTTCTTCATTCAACATTGTCTTGGCAATCTCTTGTACATGTCTATTTTTTCTTTCAACTAATCCATTTTGTTGAGGATTTCTTGCAGCTACATAGTGTATTTTTATTCCATGTGTTTAACATAATTCTTCAAACTCATTCAATGTCAATTCAACTCCATTATTTGATCTTAAGCATTTGATTTTTAAATCTGTCTCATTCTCAACTAATGCTTTGAATTCTTTAAAATTTTCAAATGCCTCAAATTTATTTATGAGGAAGGTAACCCAAGTCTTTCTTGTATAATAATCAATGAACAACATAAAGTATCTCTCTCCTTGCAAGATTTTTGTTCTTGATGGTCCACAGAGATTTGTATGCACAAGTTCCAATGACTTAGATGTCGCATATTCCTTTCTCTTGAATCTCACCCTTGATTGTTTTCCATGTTGACACTGCTTGTAGAATATACTTGAGGTTTTTGTAATCTTTGACATATCTCTTATTGCTTGTTTGGTTCTAAGTTTTACCAGGTTGTTAAAGTTCATATGGTCCATTATTTTATGCCGCATCCAAATTTCTTTTGTCTACCCCATAAAGAATTTTTCTCCATTAATGACATCAAGAATATACACATTGTTTAGGGTTGTGATTTCTTTTGCAATCAACTTACCTAAATTTTTCTTTACGATCTTGCATTCTTAAGAGTCAAAAGTAAGAGTGTGTCCTTGGTTGCACATATATCTCACACTAAGGCTATTATGCTTCAAGTATTTAACAAATAGAACCATTTAAACCTTGGCCCTCCCATTGTCAAGACTAAGAGTGCCTTTTACAACTATCTTTGAACTTCCACTATCTCCAAAGGTGACACTGCCTTCATTCTTCTTCAAGGTGATAAAATGTGTTCTATCTCATGTCATGTGGCTAGAGCACCCACTGTCAACGAACTACTTATTATTATTATTTTGTGCACGCAATGCAGTTTGTATGAACAAGGAATTTTCTTTATTTTGTTCCCTTTGTTCTTGATTTCTTTCCATAATTGTTGGGGTTTCCTCTTTATGATTTTTTCTGAAATCATTTCTGCAGAATTTTTCTATATGCCTATAATTATTGCATTTGTAACATATGATGTTATAGTTCAGAAAAGGGGAAAATGAGTTGTAATTTCTCCTTGAGAATTCATGGGTATCTCTGTTGTTGTTCCTCATGTAATTGCCTTTAACATTATTTCAGCAATCTACAACTTTATGACAAAAACCATTACAGTAATAACAATAGCCAAAGAAAGAATTTTGATACCTGATTGTGTGATTCCATCTTGATGGGAGAATCTTCTTGATTATGTACTTTCAAGGAATATTTGTCTTATGTGGAGAATGTTGTTCTTCCTTACTATTGTCTTCAACCTTGATAGAATTGTTGAGTGTATACACATAACTTTTGTTTCTTTATTCACTTGAATTTTTTGAAGAGGTTGAGGCTTCTTCATTAACAATATCCTTCCTTTCACTACAATGAAGACCAGTCTTGTCAAATGGTGATCTTTGATGGTTTAGGATTTTATTCAAGGTTGTAGATATTTTTTCAAATTTTGTGTTGGTATGTGATATTTCCAACTCCTTCCTTGGATAAAATATTTCAAATTCTAAACTGTTGCAGACAACTCCTTTTTCTTTTAGCTAGGCTCTTAAAATTCTTCAGTTCTCTTTACCTCTTCTACTTGATTTTTTAGGATAATTGTTGTCTTCATTGTTTCTTCAATATCATGTTCCTCCTCAAGATAATTACTTGAATCTATTTATTTCTTTTAGGTAACTAATGAGTTATGCTTCAAGATATACGTCTGCATCACTTTCATAATTGTGTTCTTCTATTGAATACATGTCTTTATTTTTTGGGACATATGTCTGTGTTTATAGACCCATAAAGAGAATTTCTTCTATTTCACTGTCACTATCATATGAAGAGATGTTTTCATCATTGGCATAAAGATTCTTCTTTTGTCTGAAGAACTTTCTTTTCTTTTCAGTCTTTCCTTTCCTGTATTTTTTGGAGTTGGGATCATCTTCATTGATTTTCTTATTATAAGAGAATTTAGAAACAAAGTTCCCTACTTATCCACAATTAAAACATATAAAGGGAAGCTTATCTTTGTATTTGAATGATCCCTTTTTGAGCTTCCTGAAAAATTTGGTTTCTTCCTCATCTAATTCGTTGTTTAATTTAATACATGTTTTGTATTATTCTGTCTTTGTCTTCTTTGATGCTTTGAAAGTTTCTTCCTTCCTTGCTGGTTTTTATTGTTTATCCTTTTGTATTATCATTTCATATGCAATGAAATTTCCATGTAATTCATCCATTGTCAAATTGTCTAGGTCCTTTGTTTCCTTAATGGAAGATATCTTGGGAATGAATCCCGAGGGAAGTGATCTAAGTGTTTTTTTCACAATAGTGGTTTCTTTAACCTCTTCAAAGTGATCTAAGTGTTTTTTTCACAATAGTGGTTTCTTTAACCTCTTCACTAAATCCTTTGATGGTGTTAAGATTCTTCTGTATTCAAAGAAAGTATTCTGAAATACTCTCTTCTTATTTCATCCCAAGGATATCAAATTGTCCTCTATAGGTTTGTAATTTTTCCTTCTCGGCTTTGTCGTCTCCTTCATAAATTTTCTGTAATTTTTCTCATATCTCTTTTGTTGAGGAACAATGCATGACTTAAAAAAAAACTAATTTTTCTAGACCACAAAAAAATTCATTATGGGATTTATAGTTATTATCACTGATTTTTATAGCAGTTGAAATTATAGGTAGGGTTGTTGGAGCTGTGTAACCATTCTCAACTGCATTCCAAATTTCAAATCCAAGAGATATCAGATAGGTTTTCATTCTTATGCTCCAAAATGCATAATCTGATCCATCGAATAATGGATCTTTGTTTGTAGAAAAACCTTCCTTATCCATGTGTGCTACATGGATTCTGTAACATCCCGCTCTGGCACACTGAGACCACTTATTATTTGAGGAC
>CBVK0102504619.1:0-12171 GCA_900067695.1 Picea abies
ACTAGGACATCCTATTCTAGTTTAGAAAGTCGATCTGACTAAGAATAGGACCCAAATATACATCTGTAATTTTTGATCAATTGTATCGAAGGGATTCCCTCTTTAAATAAGAGGAAATCACCATTCGAAAGGATCCCCAGTTTATGTATTAAGAAAGATTCAGAGAAAGGGATGTACTTCATTTTCCAGATTGTAATATGATCCATTGATAGATGAATAAAATACTGTTTTGAGCATCCTTCTCTAGCCTTTTCGTCTCAGGGGAATCTTGTGAGAGGGGAGGGCCCACCTTATTCACAAGATTCACCCGTTAGTTTTATAGTGTGTTACTATAATTTATGTTTATGCCTTGATTAACTTTTGTCTTGCTGAAACACTACTTTTAATGAATTCTGCTTTACCGAAACACTACTGAACTCTGTCTTGTTAAGAACTTTATTTTATTGAATGTTACATTATTTTCACGAAGTTCATAATCATTTTAATTAGCAATCTTGTGTGATGATTTTGTGAGGTTTGCTAATCACAGACTGGGTTAAAGGTCCCTGCTTAATGGAAGGGATTAGAGGGTCCCATTCTCTATAGAATTAGTTATCTTTCAGTTATTTTCACAAGTGTGCTAATCAGAGACTAGGTTAAAGATCCCTGCTTAATGGAAGGGATTAGAGGGTCATGTTCTCTGTAGAATTAGTTAGCTTTCAGTTATTTTCACAAGTGTGCTAATCAGAGACTGGGTTAAAGGTCCCTGCTTAATGGAAGGGATTAGAGGGTCCTGTTCTCTGTAGAATTAGTTAGCTTTCAGTTATTTTCACAAGTGTGTTAATCAGAGACTGGGTTAAAGGTTCCTGCTTAAAGGAAGGAATTAGAGGATCCTGTTCTCTGTTAGAAGTAGTCAGCTTTCAATCATTTCCTTGAGTGTGTTAACCAGAGATTGGTACTAAAGGTTCCTACTTAATGGAAGGGATTAAGGGTCATGTTCTCTGTTAGATAGAGTTAGCCTTCTATGCTTTAATGTTTTCATGAAAGTGTGTTAATCAGAAACAAGGTGCTGGAGTTCCTGCTTGGGAATAGGGTCCTGTTCTCTGGTTACAAAATAGTTGTTCTTTCCTGTTGCAGTTGTTATTTTAATGTAATCCAGGATTCTTTAGATTAATCATCTCTTTAAGCTCTGCAATAGGTAGGTTTCTCTCCTGTAATTCAAGTCAGAACTTCAGTTTATTCAAGGCAAGTGTTATTAATATAGTTTTCTTTACTACAACTCTAAGTTGCTTTTGGAATTGAGCATATATAGTGCGTGGTTATCTTTGAAATAAATAGACTTCCCTGGGTTGACAGTTTATGTAGCACTTGATTGTTTGAATTAATTAAGCAATTATAGTGACCAACATTTTGGCGCCGTTGTTGGGGAAGGTAATTATAGATTTCAAAAGCACTTATGATTTTTCAGATACAAAGATTGCATGAAAGGAAACAGAAACCCCAAAGATACTAACCCTACAGGTGGCAAGGGAAAAGGAAAAGGAGGAAGAAAGACTTACATTGATGAGATTATATCAAAGTCTGAATCTACTGCTCGATGACCAAACTTTCGAAAACAAAAATCCCAGTTTTCATTCCAAGCAAACTTTGAAACATGGAAAGAAGTTTGGAGTCCTGAGACAGTCCAGAAGCTAGTAGGAGACACTGAGGACAGAGCAAGCACAGCAGGGGAGCAGACAGAGGAAAACATGGATGAGTACAATGAAGAATTGCATCACGAAGAACAGGCAGGTCCTGAAGGAGAGGTAAATGATGAAAAATCTTTCTCTACATTAGGATTTCCTATTGGAGATCTTCCTAGAGGAGTAGCCCCCATGAAAAACATTCCACTCTCAACATTACCTAATTTTCATGGTTTGTCTTCGGAAGATCCTGATGAATTTCTTTTTGAGTTTGATATATTATGCACAAGTTATGATTACGTTTCTAATGCTCAAAAATTAAATTTATTTCCAACAACACTAAAAGGGAATGCACTAAGATGGTTTATGAGTCTTGGAGGCCATGTAATCACAACATGGGACCAAATGAAACATAAATTCCTGAACAAATACCAGGACTACTGCCGAACAAGAGAAAAGAAGGAGGAGCTATTTAAGATGATGCAGAAAGAGGATGAGAATCTGGAGGACTTTGTAGAAAGGCTACAGTATAATCTACAAAGATCTAGTCACCCCAATGTAAGTAAAGATATTCTCAAAACTATATTATTAAAAGGAGTAAGGGATGAATGTCTAGATATGATGAATATGCTTGGAAAGGGGACATATCTAAGGAATCATACGATGAAATTGTTAATTTATGCAAAAGATGTTCAAGAGGAGCTTCAAGAAATAGATCAAACAATAGGGACACCACATTTTCAAGAGTCCAAAAATCAGCCAGTGGGGGAGAAACAAGAGCTGAGATAGGTAATTTACTTGATGGTTTTAAAACTGAAATGTTAATCTCTTTTGCCTCACAAATTGACACCCTGCAGATTAAGAAAAAGCAAGCAGAAGTAGAAGCAACCCTGTCCATCTTTTGTTCTCAATGCAGAGATAAGAACCCATGAAGAGAATGTCCATTGGACAAAAAACCAATCTGCACCATCTGTGATAAAGATCATGAAACCCAACATTGTCCATCTTTACCAGGGATCAAGGCATCATTACAACCAACGGACGAAGAAGCTGAAGCTGTCTATCTGCTGACACAGAGAAGGCAATGGCAACCACGGGGACAAGGTATGAATCCTAACATGCCATTTGCATCTTCTAATCGTTGGAATAATTATCCTTCTTTCAATCAAATGAGTTACCCCCCCTATAATCAAATGCAATACACTAATCAAATGAATTACCCACCCATGCAACAAACTTACCCACCCATGCAACAAACTAACCCACCCTTTGTTGATCCATCAATGTGAACCCCTTGTCCTCCACAACAACAACAACCATATCAGAACCAATGGAATCAAAATTGGAGAGGACAACAACCCCCCTTCCAAAATCAATTACCTCAATCGCAATTCCTACAACCACTCTCCTTACCAGTAGGTACTCCCCCAAACAATCAAACAATGAGACCCCATCTACCTGTACAACCTAACCCTAACCCAAATACTAAAGTTGTGCAGTGCATTGATATTTATAACCATCCTACACTTCCTCTTCTCCCTACGCAATGCAACGATATTCATTTACGATCTGGGAGAATAGTGGAACCGGCCATAGCTGATGTTACCTCTTCTGATAAAGAGGAAACAATGGAGCATGATGTACCTGAAGAGGTACAATCATCCTCTAACAATGCTGCTGAAACAGAAAAACAACCATTCCCTGAGAATTTAGCCTTAACTAAAACACCTGACCCACCAGCCTTTAATATTCTAGGGGAATTACAAAATTTATATGTCAAAATTCCTCTACTACAAGCACTCCGAGACGTACCAATCTATGCCAGGACGATGCGAGACATTTGTGTTAAAAAGCTTGGTAGGAAAATTAAGGATCCCCTTATAGTCCATGTTATGGGAGACTTGTCTGCACTAATGTCAGGTAAAACTCCCCCAGTTAAATATGGTGATCCCGGCCACCATACCATTACAGTACAAATTGGAAAAACGATAATCCCTCGAGTCCTGGTAGACCTAGGTGTCGCTATCAATATCATGACTCTGGAAACCTTACAACTGCTACAATTGCAAAATGAATTCAGAGACACCCCAACTATCCTAGAATTGGCTGACCGATTCACAATTAAACTAGAAGGAGTCATTGAAGACCTCAGTATCTCTGTGGAATCCTGGAATTATCCAGTTGACTTTACGGTACTACAACCCAAAACAAAGTTGGGGGGCCATCCTCTAATTTTGGGTAGACCGTGGCTAGCCACAACAGATGCTTTTATCAGCTTTAGATCAGGCTCAATGACAATTTCAAATGGTTATGAAACTAAACAGCTTACCCTCTACCCTCACGGTACACCCCTGATTAATAATGATAATTCTGTATGGGTAGATTTTGATGATCAACCGAATCAATCCCTTTGGACTATCAAACAAGCCTTAAGCCTGAACGACTCTACCAAGGATGACGTAATTAATAATTTTATTTGCGAACCCTCCTCTGTGACTCCAAAAACTCATAACCAACTAACTGCACTGTTGGAGTCTGATAATCAAGAAAAACTCAACTCGGAAATCCCACCTCAAACATCTAACACCATCTCCTCTAAAATCATACCAGTGGAAATTGAACCTGGCAAAACACTGAATATAAACCCTAATTTGACAGATGCTGAAACACAACAATTAATGAAGTTACTTCGGGAAAATAAAGAAGCATTCGCATGGGATTACACATATATGAAAGGAATCTCTCCTGAATTATGTACTCATTGAATATATATTAAGGAAGATTGTCGACCAATCTGCCAACCTCAACAACGAATGAACCCTAATTTAAGAGAAATCCTCAAAGAAGAACTTCAAAAATTACTCAATGCGGGGTTTATCTATCCTATATCAGACAGTGAATGGGTGTCCCCGTTGGTAATAGTTCCTAAGAAAAATGGGAAATGGAGAGTATGTGTGGATTATAGAGCTTTAAATAAAGCCACTAAAAAAGATCACTTTCCATTACCATTCATTGATCAAGTGTTAGATAATTTGTCAGGGAAGAAATTTTTCTCATTTTTAGATGGTTTCAGTGGGTATAACCAGATCAAAATTGCACCTCAAGATCAAGATAAAACCACTTTTACTATCCCTTGGGGAACTTTTTCTTATAGAGTCCTTCCATTTGGACTATGTAATGCACCAACAACCTTCCAAAGAGCAGTTTTAGGAATCTTTTCTGATATGCTTAATGACTCTATGGAAATCTTTATGGATGACTTTACTCCTTATAGTGTTTCTTTTTAGGAAGCACTGCAAAACCTTGAGAAAGTACTTAAACGATGCATACAAGACCAACTCTCCTTAAGTACAGAAAAATGTCATATGATGATGAGTGAAGGAATAGTGCTTGGACATTTTATCTCATCTCAAGGAATTCAGGTAGACCCATCCAAAATACAATTCATTAAGGATCTTCCTACTCCCAAAACTCAAACAGAGGTAAGAAGTTTTCTAGGACATGCTAGATACTACAGAAGATTTATCAAGAATTTTTCCAAAATAGCTTCTCCCCTGTTTGTATTACTAATGAAAAATGTTGAATTCAAATGGACTAATTTTTGCCAGGAAGCATTTAACACACTTAAACATCAGTTATCTACAACTCCTATTCTTAGAGGACTAGATTGGACACTTCCCTTTCATATATCCTCCGATGCTTTAGATACTGCAATAGGAATTGTTTTGGGACAAGAAGAAAATCATCTCCCTTATGCTATCTATTTCATCAGCAAGAATATGACCCCTGCTGAACTCAATTATACAGTCACCGAGAAGGAATTCTTAGCAGTTATCTATGCAATTAATAAATTTAGACATTGCATTACTGGCTATTCTACTTTTGTCCACACTGATCACTCAACTATTAAATACTTAATGAACAAACCTATCACAAATGCTAGAGTCACCAGATGGCTACTATTATTGCAAGAATTTGATATTACAATTGTAGATAGACTAGGAAAAGAGAATGTAGTTGCTGATTTCCTTTCTCGATTGACACCTGATGATGATACCCCAACAAATGATTCCTTTCTTGATGAATATCTATTTGCAGTTTTTGCTCACTCACCTTGGTATGCAAAAATTGCTAACTACTTGGTTGCAGGGAAGTTACCACCACACCTATCCCACCGAGAGAAAAAAAGTATCATTTATCAAAGTGATCGGTATAGTTGGATAAGTGGGCACCTTTTCCATACAGGAGATGATCAAGAAATCCGAAGGTGTATTAGAGAAGATGAGGTGTATGATCTACTAAAAGCTTGTCATGATGGCCCTTGTGGAGGGCATTTTGCTGATAAGAGAACAACACATAAAATTCTCAGAATGGGGTACTATTGGCCCTCACTCTTCAAAGATGCAAAGAAATATGTTTGGGCCTATGATAGCTGCCAAAGAGTAGGCCAACCTAATCATAGAGATGAAATGCCATTAAACCCCCAGATAGTAATTGAACCATTTGAAAGATGGGCCTTAGACTTTATAGGACCCATCAACCCTCCATCCAATCAAAAAGTTTATATAGTGGTCTGCACAGACTACATGACTAAATGGGTAGAAGCCAAAGCACTCCACAAAGCGATCGAAGAAGCAGTTATAGATTTCTTATTTAAAGACATCTTCATCATATTTGGAGTACCAAGAGAATTAGTTACAGATGGAGGACCTCCTTTCACTTCTCATGGGTTCAAAGCCACCCTTCAGAAATATCATATTCATCAGAGAATGACTACAACATACCACCCCCAAGCCAATGGACAGGTGGAAAGCACAAACAAAGTAATAGAAGCCATTCTCACAAAAAAAGTGAAGGAAAATAGAAAGGATTGGTCCTACAGGCTCCCTGAAGCATTATGGGCCTACAAAACTACCTGGAGAAATACTACAGGATTCTCTCCCTATGAATTAGTCTATGGAAAGAGTGTTGTCTTTCCTATGGAATTTGAAATAAAAACCCTAAGTACTGCCTTAGCTGTCAACCTTGATTTGACTGATGCACAGACAGCCAGGTTGCAGCAGCTTAATGAACTGGAAGAGAAAAGACTAGATGTCATTCAACAAACAACCATAATTCAACAGTAAAGATCAAAATGGCATGACAAAAATATCAAGAACAAGCAGTTCCAAAAAGGTAATTGGGCCCTACTGTATGATTCCCGGTTCAAAGAATTTCAAGGGAAACTGCGTACAAGATGGCTTGGAACTTACGAAATAGACACTGTTTTCCCCAATGGAACAGTAAGGCTCCTCACAATCGATGACTCCAAAACACCATTACTTGTAAATGGTCATCGGCTCCGTCTGTACCAGTGCCCTATTTCCAAAGAAGATTTTAAGGCCACATGAATGGTAGACTCCCATTACCTCTTCTTAGAAGGGGCCTCTACCCCTCATTGCAATTAATTCTTTTAAGTTAATTTCTTTAGTATTAGATTAGATTTTATTTACTAATAATCCCTGTCAAGAAATACCATGTTACAGTCGATTTTTGCAGATTCCCGATTGAAGCACAGGCCACCAGGAAAGGACGATCCTACTTCAAAGAGACAAGCTTCCTCTGATGCTGAAACACCAGGAAAGGACGATCCTACTTCAAAGAGACAAGCTTCCTCTGATGCTGAAACACCACTGTTCAACACTCTTGACTTTCCTCCGATGCTGAAACACCACTGTTCAGCACTTTTGACTTTCCTCCGATGCTGAAACACAAATGTTCAACACTTTTGACTTTCTTCATTACTGAAACACCATTGTTTACCACTCTTGACCTTCCTCTATTTCCGAAACACCGCTACCACCAACCCCACACCTATTCCCCCCATCACTGTTCTGCAACCTTTTACCACTTTTCCCCATTTCCTCACCATTCTTCATCGACGAAACAACACCGTCCAACAATTGTTCCGCATTTTCTTTTCTAATGCTGAAACACCATTGTCAACAACTCTTCATCATTTTTCCCGATGCTGAAACACCACTGTTTAGCACTTTTGACTTTCTTTCGATGCTGAAACACCACTGTTCAGCACTTTTTGTTCTCTCTATTGCCAAAACACTACAGTCCAACAATTCCTCACTTTCGTCATCGACGAAACAACACCGTCCAACAATTGTTTCGTCCCATTTTTCTTGTTGCTGAAACACCATTGTTCAGCAGTTCTTCACATTTTCTCATCACCGAAACAACACCATCCAAAAATTGTTTTGTTCTTCTCTGTTACTGAAACACCAATTTTTCAACATCATCTGTCAGCAAGCTTTTACACTCTCATACTATAGTCGTCCTACCAGTCAACAAACCCTCGACACAATTCATCTATTAGATCAAAAGTCTCCGCCACAACTACTGCAACACTACCATGGACAGGCATGATATTTTGTTTGCAGAACGAATCAAAAGGTAAGGCGAGGTATGTAAATTTTATGTAATTCAGTTAGGCTATAGTTAATGAGAAGATTCTAAATCATTATGACCACTCAAGTGCAATCATTTATTAGCAGCACTTGACGGGAGGGGAGGACACATCAAACCTTCTATACCATCATTTCACATGAATTCACCACCGCCATCCCTATTTCACCACCCTTTCGCGCATTTGACCGCCATTTTGCATAACGTCGCTTGGAAAACTCACTCTGCGCAGAAGCTGATACTCAAACTCTTTGATGTTGTATCCTACTGAGCTGGTAGCTATGGGAGGCTCTGTCATACGGAACGAGCCCACCACCACAGTGCTGTTAGAACATTATCCAATAGCTTATCAAATATTTCAACAGGCAGGATGGCTCAGTTACTTTCAGAGACTCCAGGGGTATAATGAACAACAGGTTCTGCAGTTTGCTCAAAACCTTTAGGAAGACCATTCTGTTGTCCAAGGGGTCTGAATTTCAGTAACAGAAGAAGATATAGAACAGGTCTTAGGCCTCCCTATCGACGGTAGTCGCATGTTCAGTCATAAACATATCATTCGGAATGCTTAATAGAACTTCTTCTTGCCAGAAGAATGAATTGAACTTAAAGGCAGGGGTGTTCAACTTAGCTCATTGCCACCTCCATGGCTGGAAGTTGAAAGATTCATCAAACATTACCTAACCTGCGAGGGCCGATAGTAGGTAGTTTATCAACACAACTTTCTTCTATTATCTCATTTATGACATAATAGACGAGTGAATATTCCTTATTATTTGTTGGGTTGCCTGAAAAATATGGCACACTACTACAGAAAGGCTAAAGATCCCACCCTTTCACTCACCCATCACCGTCTTGTCCAACTGCTCATCCAAAGGGGTTTTGCTCAACAAAACCCTCCACTAAACAACCCACCTATAAACCCCCAAAGAGCTGCTGGAATTCCTGAAAACCCCTAGGAGCAACAACAGCAAAACCCCCCAGACTCCCCAGAAGTACCCAATAGCCCTCCCACAGAACCAATCAGTCCAATCAATTCCCCTACCATACCAAGCCTGCCTCATACCTTACCAGAATGATCCACTCCCGCCCTTCATATTCTTAGTGATGACTCTGAGCCAGATAATTCCCCCTGCCCCATCATTGAGGAAAGATCCTCATGAAAACAAAAACAAATTCCCTTCTTTCCAGCCTTCTTATGAAAAAAGCGAACAAGGGCCTCAACAAGGACACCCATTATTGCCACTACCCTAGACCCCCAACCTATTCGACTGATACCCCGTACACCTCCAACCTCCCAAATCCCAGGATCTTTGCCTATTCCACCCACGGGCACTGAAACACAAGAACCAGATGCCCAGGGTGCTGCAACATCATCTGTCTCAAATAAAGTAGTTGAAACACAAGAACCGGATACCCATTCCGTAGCTGAAACATAAGAACCAGCTACCCATTCTGTAGATGAAACACAAGAACTAGCTACCCATTCAGTGGCTCAAACAAAAGAACCAGCCATAGCTGCCACACAAGAACCAGCTACAGCTGAAACAGAAGAACCAGCTACTGATCTTGAAATTGAGATACATGAATCAGAGGTCCAGGGTGCTGCAACACTACTCTAATCCCATCAGGAAGCTGAAACACAAGAAGCAGTTGCCAATCCAGTAGCTGCCCCACAAAAACTAGCCAGTGCGACTGTGACTGCTACACAAGAACCAGTCACCTCCCAACCAGAACCAACAATGGCCTCTATCTTAGAAGAAAACGAGTTTTTAAAATCTGAACTGGAAGCATATAAGCAAGAACTAGCCAGGGCAAAGGAAGCATACGAGAATGAACTAAATTTGTACACCCTAGCTCGTACAACAACCTTGTCAGAGGGGACTACAGAGAGCCTGTGTAAAGAATATATGTGTTGTCAATGTGGGGATATTTACTATCAGGCAGGCTATAAGTTAACTCAAGTCCCAATATCAGGAGCTCCCCCTACTCCTTCAACTTTTGTAGTAAAAAAGGAAGAACCTGCTATCACACAAGGACCAGCTATAGCTGTCACACAAGAACCAGCTACAGCTGAAACACAAGAACCAACAGAACCTCCCAAGATCAAGAATGAGCCATGCATTGCAACAAATGAAGCCCCTACCTTTGTCAACAAAGTTGTACAGACAATGCCTATGGAGGAATTTACACCTCCTAGCCATATCAATCTCCCCACTTTTGTGGAACAATCTACTCAGACTTTACCTCATCCCACTACTTGCAACGTTGAAACACAGACTCAACTATGGGATGAGCAGGAAACAATACAAAAATGGAAGAAAGAGTATGCTGCAACACAGGCCAAAAGCCTACAAGAGCATAGAAAAATATGGATAAATCATACATACTCAAATTGGGAAGCTTTAGAGCAGACATGCCAGGAAGCTCGTGCCCTTAAGAAACAGAACAAAGAGTTGAAAGGCAGAATGACCTGGGTATTTGACCCGACACAAAAGCTATTGGCTACAAGGAAACCATCTTGCAACTACTCCTTGTTCCTTATGGAGTGACTCACATGGTTTCAGATGAAATCAATTATAGAAGGAAAACCCCATGCAATACTACACCCAGCAGATTTTGTCAAAACTTTCACAGAAGCATCTGCTAGGGATCAACACCTCCTCTGTGAGGCATATTTCCATAACGAAGCCACTCCTGAGAACATGCAGCTGAACCTTAATCCTCTTTTCAGGGACATCCAGATTTGGGCGTTCACCTCCTTTCTACACAATCAAATCATTTGGAAAGATGACTTCATGGCTGCTAAACACAATGAAGACAACTGCCTTCTATGGATAAAACCGGAACCACAGAATGCAACCACCTTTGTCACAGAATATTATGAGTTCTTAAAGAAACCAGGGGTGACTGAACATGTTCAGCAGCTACAATCAACATTGCTCCAGGATTGTCAGTACATCATCAGATCCATAGAGATTCCTTCCCTCCAGGCAAATAACCTGTTTTGGCAGCAATCCACTGAGAAAAGATAAGAACACAATCCTTTTAGCCCCACCAACCTTGAGATAGTAATCTCCAAGGTACCTAACTACATCCAGTGTGTTCAGCAATGTGCTGAAAACTGGATAGGGTACCGGTTTTATTTTCCTATCCTCTAGTTGCCAATAGAAAGATATCAAATTAATTATAAGCTGCCTAAGAAGATAGAAACAACAGCATGGCAAAGATTATAGCGGGTCCAAGGGTTCAGAGCGCCAACGAACAGTACCTCCCATAGCTACTACTTGAGTAACTTACACGCTCAGAGTCGGTATCCAGACTCTGATTCAGAGTGAAGTTGCCTGAGGACATGCAACACCTTGAGTTGGGGGGGATGTTAGGACCACACAATGTACCGTTTTGCCCATACTTTTTGCCACTATTACACTTTTGATCACCCACATTTAAACTCATATTATCACTCTATCTGATCATTCCAAAGGTATACAATGTCCCTTCTCATTACTATACGTTTAATTTGTTTTGCATAATATTTTACATCACTCTCGTACTTAACCATTGATTAGAAATGTATAAGTGCTGAAACAATTCAAACTACAGATTAGCATTTGAGGCCTGTTTCTGAAATAGAAATTCACAGAAGCTGTTACATAGTCAAAGGTCGCAGATGTTGAAATACAAAGCTGTTACACAGTCCAGGGTCGTAGATGCTGAAACACAAAAGATCGACGATGTTGAGGAAGCTGTTACACAGTTCATGGTCACGATGCTGAAACACAGAGGAAGTCGTTACACAGCCCAGGACCGACGATGTTGAAACACAAAGGAAGTCGTTACACTGTCAATGGTCAACAACAACTCTACAACAGTTGCACCGTGAGCCAAGCACCAACCATCGCTCCTACATGAGAATGTTGAAACAGTCAAGAGCGCAAATCCCATGGCTGAAACAGCCCGCGATTTGCGGTGCTGAAACAACATCAGCAGCAACGAGAAAGAACTGTTACTCCAGCCGTAACAACAACACCTGATTTAGCACTTGTAATAGCATTCT